>WEIU01004145.1:56311-90389 GCA_013389925.1 Aegithalos caudatus
TTGTCCAGTACATTCTTTTATTTGCTGTTGTCTTTTGCATAAGGCAAACAGAATTAATAATAACTTATATTCTTTTCTGTCATGTCTGGTTTTAGGGCAGACATCTGATCTGATTTAGGCAAATAGAAGCTCTACTACTCCAAGAGAATTTCTCTAAACTTTCTGTGGACAAAGTCATGCAGTCCAGGGAGAAGAAAAAAATAAGAGAAAAAAAGGCTGAAATGAAGAAACAGTTTGTTTCCATAGTTGCATTTTCCCCTTACAACTCTTTGATGCATCATAAATGTAGCAAGCTTGGCTATTAACTTGATTCACACTCTTTCACAACACAATGTGGCTGCTCTAGAGAGAGATTTCAGACAGTGCTGGACCAGCAGAAAATAGACAGGGTGAAACAGAAGTAAGCTGTTGGAATGAGCAAATGAAGAAAACTTTAGAAACAGTAGCTATAATTTATAAAAATAAATTTCTAAATTATGAATAAAGGAATATAAGTTGTGTAGCTAAAATTGCAGCTTATAGTTTCTAGCATTGTTACACTTTTTATAATGGGATTTTGGCCCACAATACTTGGTAGTCTTGTGTAGGAGGGATTTGGCTGCAGGAGAAAAGGTCCTACCTGATTCCTTACTGTGGAGCTGTTTTAACTGCACATTAATGTAATGGCATGAACTAACATGGTAATATATAAGCTGCACATGTGTTGCAATACAGTCATTAAATTTTAAATGTTTGGCTAGATCTGCCTTTTGAATTTACTTTCTTGCAACTGCAGTGGTTAATAATGTATTATTGATATAACTGAGAAAAAAAACCTGTAAAATGTCAGGCACTTGACTGGCCACTTTTGAAAACATAGCTAAATGTATGATGTCAGATATCATTTTCAAAGAAGATCAAGCAAGGCTGAGATCATCCAGTTCAGTGATGCTAGTCATATATGGTCAGGATAAACATAAAAGGGAAAAATTAGAGAAGATAGGTTCATGTTTTAGTTCCAGGCTTCAGTTGGCCCTTTACTACCTACATTAAGGCAATTCAACAGTTATCTATGATGAATAATAGAAAATAAGCAGCTACAATTTGTTTTACTCTCTCAAACTCCCAGAACCTTTTTCTTTTACGCATCTGCTGCCAGTGCTGTTGAGTCAGCAGCTTATTTCAATTCCAGTAATCAAAACTCTGAAAAATTTCCTTCCTGCTTTTGTTTGCCCCACAAAAGCAGCTTCTGTCAACACAATCTCCTTTCATTTTATAGAATCAAAAAATCATTAAGGTTGGGAAAGACCTACAAGATCATTAAGTCTAACCTTTTACTAAATACCACAATATGAACTAACCCATAGGAATTAGTTCCATTCATGTCCAGTTGGTTCTTTAACACTCCCAGGAATGGTGACTCTACTACTTCCCTGCACAGCCCATACCAGTGCTTGACAATGCTTTCTGTGAAGAAATTATTCCTAATGTCCCACCTAAACCTTTCCTGGCACAGCTTGAGGCCATTTCCTCTTGCCCTGTCCTTACTTACCTCTGTTCTTCACCCCTTTGCTTGGTGGAAATCTACCCGTATGTCTGCAAGGGTTTAATTTCTGTCCAAGGTCACAGGACTTTGGACTTACCAAGCCTTACTGGCAGCTGGAAAAATTACGTTTGGCAGCATGACTGTTTTCTTTGGAGCTCAGTGGATGCCAGCACACTGCTCAAGCTTTGCTCTTAGCTAATATCTTCTCTATTAGGGGGCCTTGAAAACTGCAGACAATTAAGATAATGCTTCTCTTGGTTTCATCTCTGCAAACAGCTATCATGCTACCTCTCTGTCAGTGTTGTAAATTCCCTTTTTCTTATATAGAAGTAGTAGTTGAGGTGGTACACAGAATGCAACCAGTATTGCTTAGGACACCCTTTATTCAGTAAACCAGTGTGGCTGTGTACTGTCTACCCAGTAGGGGACTGTGCAGGTGTGCCTGGAGGAGCTTCTACATACATGTTGAGGAGGAGCTTCAGGGAGCTGTTCACTTATCAGGTCTGCAAATGATGCCATAGCCTTTGTCTGTGTGTACCAGAAACTGCTTTCTTGGGTGGCATAAGCTGTACATCTTCTTGATGCTTGTCATCTTGTGACTGTGGCCTTGTCCTTCTACCAAGTGGTCAGCAGCTCTTGCAGTCTCAGTGGGATAGTTGGTCTCCTGAGTTTATCAGTCCTTGGGGAGCTTTCACATTCTGCTTTCTCAGCAGTGTTAGAGCTCAAATGTGTTTCCTCTCTTTGAACAGTTTTTGCTAACTAGTTTCTCCATTCAAACTTTTAAGAGCCTGAATGGTGCCAGGAAGTCACATGGTTTGATTTGCTGCTGTGTGATTCCTGTCTCATCACTGATGAGAGTAATCTTTTTCAAGCTCTATGTTCATATTTCACACTCCCTTTTCTGCCTGTCATCTTGGTAATAATCATCAGTATTAGATTAAATCTGAATAAGGAGCTTCCAGCAAGTGGAACTGATGCAAAACTAAGTGCTGAGTGAGAAAACAACCCATGCAGAGTGGAAGAATGCCAAGGTCTTTATTTGTAAAGTGCAGAAACACATGATAAGAGTAACAGTGTTATTTATGGAACTGAGAATCAGTGTCCTCTCATGTAGCTAATGTGGCTGCTCAGCAAAATTCACTTTTTTTTTTNTTTTTTTTTTTTACTGTGTGTTTATGCAATGATGCTACATTGATGGAAAAGCAAGCAGGAGTTGATTGAACACAGCATTAAAAGCCCAGCTTCTTTTGAGAAGTTTTATGAGTGCAGACTTCCTCAAAGGATATACTATTTTTACACCAGTTTGAATACTGTGTGTCTGTTTGCCTTTGTAGTCCTCACTCTTAAGCTGCTAGACAGATTTCATGATACTTTAATTTAGGGTGAATTAGCTGAATATTTATCTTTACTTGTAACAATGTTGGTAAGGTTGTTGCACAACTGAACATGTGTTTATGCTAGTGAATATCAAAGTATTTTTTTTCTTTTACCTTATAGTCTGTGACCTTTCATTCTTGAATGAATTGCTGATTTATTAAATGAATACTTCTTTCAATTGTTTTATGTAATTTCTAACAAAAGCACAAATAATTGTAGTAATTAAAAAACAATGTTTGACATTTACAACTCCTTTTTGCAGCTGAGTTAAACAAAAATATTAATTTCTTGTTACAAAAATAAACAAAAGACAAATTACCTGTGAGATTAATAGTTTCATTAGAAAGAGTTGTTACCTGACATTTTTGTCTGAACTCTATTTACTATAATAGCAATGAATCTGGATTGTGAAAGAGATGACAAAGGAGCAGGAATCAAATAAAGGAATATATTTAATTTCACCAAAATTTCTTTAGACAAATTGTCAAATGCCATTTAATTGATTTGAAAAGGTCTCTGAGGTGTGTCTCTGCGATTCTGCTTAGAAGACCATGCATAAGCCACATAGTGAGAACTTCACCTATCTACAGCATTTCTGAGTTGTCAGTCAGTGAATAGCAAGATATCATACTGATTTGAAGTTATTATAATAGGGGCTATGACAGAAGCTTCTTCCTCCATGCATGTTTCTGTAGTGCTTCTCAGGACTTCTACTGAGAGGTCACCTCTGGAATGACAGGAATGAGAGTATTGGTAGCTTAGAGTCAGATCCCAATATAAAAGGAAAATCTTGATTTCAGTCTGTGGAATTTTAACTTATTTTTATCTTACATAAGATAGGATTTTCCTTCCTTGCATTATGCGATCTTTAATCTTCCCATCAAACATGGGAACATGTGTGGTTATCTTCTCACAGAAACTTGAATCTAAGAATTTACGAAATAACACTGTGAGAAATTGAATTATGTGGGTTTAAGACTGAGTGAAGTATGTTAATATGTGCTGGACACTTGTAGGACTGGATCAAATTTTTCCCTGCATTTGCTTGAGGAGTATTGAAACCTCAGGCATTTTCTGGATTTTAGATAAACCAGCTTCACAATTTTATGTCTGAAAGGCCTTTGAGCAACTTCCATGCAGTATTGGCCTGCAACTCTCTTGTATTGTCAATGCTTTAAATTCTTGGAAGACAAGTGCACCTGAAATCTGTGTCTCCTATATGCAACTTTTTGTGGGTATTTTTCTTGAAGCTTATGAAATGATGCAGTACAATCTTATGTCAGTCTCTATTAATACACTATTTCTGGTTCCATATACTATTTCACTATTCTTTTCTTATAAATACATCAGTCTAACACACTGAAATTAAAGGAGAGCTGATCTGACTTTAATACGTATCCAAGCACATAGGTAGCAAAGCACTGAGAGGACAAAGGTATCTTTTGTTTTACATATGATATAATAATAAGGTTGACTCTCAGTATAGAATTCCAGGCCACTCTTAGTGGTCCTGCAGAAATGATACAGGAAAGGATAGAGGTTGTTCTTCGTGTACAATTGACTTGGTAACAGTGAGGTTGAATGAAGAATTTTGCACAGGATAACTAAAAGTCTTCCTGGTTTGAGAGAGTTTGGCCATCCCTTTGTTTCAAACCCTGGTAGACATTTAAAGGTCTTACAGTGGTATTCAAAGACTACTTGCACAAACTGTTATGTTATGGAAAATGTTTTTCATATCGTTTGTATGTGTTGTGTGTAATGCAGTGTGGTTCAGTGACAAATCATACAGTAAATAACCTCATGTGTCTATATGCTAGAAGCTTTGCCTTGCACTGAGCAGGTTGTCCTGCATGGAGAATGACAATCAGATGGGGAAAGGCCCATTTTTTGGGAAGCATTTTTGTCTGTGTTTGTTGGCACACCATCACTGTCACAAAGCTGTTGTATGCATCGTTTCACACTCCCATGTACCTGAGACTGCAGGAAGTGATACCCATTCTCCTCATGGCATCAGGCTGGGAATTGGGCAGGGAGGTCTGTGCTGAGGGTGCCAGTGGATGCTGGATGTAGTGATGTGTTTATCTGCTGGACATAATTCCTAAGTATGCGCATGTCATGTTTCGAGTAACTGGCAATCCTCTGCACTGCTTTCAACAAGGGTGGCTGAGCCGAGACATACAAAGCTATTGAGACTTCATGTTCTTCTGGGTTAAATCTCACTTTTCCCTCAGGTTTTTCAAGAGGATCTAACCCAAATTCTAAGATCTATAGGATGTGTTTGCTCAGAATCTTTTAAAACCTGTTTTTGTGTAAAAAGCATAACTGCATGAAACAAGTCTTCAAGTGTTGCAACTCTTTTACTTCCTTCACACTCATAATGAAATGCCCTGCCATTTCCCAAGATCTTTTAGAGCAGAGAAACCAATTTGTATAATATAAATTGGTTTCATTTTGTGATGTCTTGTTACTATTCGATAACAAGATTAAAATAATTTAGCACCTATTTTTAGCTTGGTTAGCATTCATAAGGCTGTTTTAATCAACTTGACTTCAGAAAGATTCCATTATGTTAAGCTTATCCCTGGCTGCAGATGAAATAATTCTGGATTAATGTCATCAAGGTGTGCTTTGAAGGTGGGAGAGTAGGCCTTACGTTGATAGCAACTGTATTAATAGCGGAACATATAATTTTTCTTGCAAAAATGGGAGAAATTTTTCTTTGGTTGTGCATTCACATGAGATTGACTCTTCTTTTAGCATGTGCAAGATGCCCTAAGAGTAAGGATGCTGTCAGAAGAATCAAACTGTCATCTTCACACTAGAGATTCAATTTAATATACTACTATTTCATATGAAATTAGTTGCCTCAATGCTAATAACAGTGTTATGTTAAGGGTGACTTTTAATGAGTGTTGTAGAACTTTTCTAGCAAGTCTGACTTACTTTCTCACTTCTTTTCTTCCTTTATACTGACTTCTCGATGCTTTAACTGATTTCATACCTTCTTTACCAGAACTCTGTATCATTTTATCTCTGTTTTCCTCTATAATTACTCCAGAAGTTACCCTGAAGCCCACATGGTCCACTTTATGCCTTGCTCACCATGTTTAAAATCACCGGAGTTCACCTTTGCATTTTGCTTTTCCATTTTACTTTTCATCCATAAAATGGAGATCATGTCAGCTAAAAAGACATGACATGCCTTTTGTCTTTAACAAAATTAGGACCTATACTTACAGTATGAACCTTCTATCAAAAATCTTGAGTGTCTGGCTCACTTAAACCCTCTGCAGATGTTAAAGTAGAAGTGTAGATTTTCATGTCTAAAATTAAGCGCATAAAATTCGGTGAATAAAAGTACTATAATAGGACAAACTCAATCCCTTTTAATGAACAGGTGCATATGCTAATCAGTAATATAAAATGTTGTATTTTTTTAAAAATTGTGAAATTAAATTCTTTCATTCATGACTTCCAAAGAGTCTGGTCCACTATTCACATTTGGGAATGGACATCTTCTACCAGTCTATAGCGCCTTTGTGACTACAAATTATTTTCCATAACTTTTTGTACTGACAAAAAATGCAATTAAAATTTATCCTCCTGGGGAGAAAAATCTTCTTAGGGGATTATGCTGCTTATGTCATGGTTAGACAAAGTATTTGAGCTGTGTTTAATGGTTTATTTTAGTCATTATTAGGACAATACAATTTCAGGTGTGCTAAATACTAAGTATTTATACATTTTCACATTACAAATGTGTTTTTCCCTTTAGAAAATACAGTCTGGGTTCTTTAAATAGCTTAGGTATTAAGTTATACTTTTCTATAGTATTTAGAAATCCAGCTATGTGTACAGTGATAAAAGTGTCAAATTATAGCATTATGACTCTTAATTGTTTCATTTCGATGATCTAATTCTTTCATGGTGTAATATTTTATATATAAGCCCAAATCAGAATTCTGGTTTTAAACTCCTGGAGTTTAGTAGCAAACCTAACACCTATTGAACCTTGGTAACAACTGGTTTCTGTGATAATGTAACAGTATTCTACCTCAAATTAATGTTTCCACATAAAATACTGTTGTCAGAAAACCAAGACCTTTGATTTGAATGTAAGTGATAATTTAACACAGTCCTAAAATTATCATTGTTCTGGATTAGAGTGAAAATAAAATAATATGTTTTAAAGTGTATCCTCAACTTTCAAGTTTATCAGATGGATGTCTGTAAAAGTAGAAACCTGAATGAATTGATTTTGAGAGGAAAATATGTTGGAATTGGAGAATATAAACAATTCAGACAGACATTTGAATAATTCTGCAGGATTTGATACAGTAAGTTCACTTGTGTGTGCCAGAGAAACATGTTATTCCACAAATACTCTTTTTACTTAGACTGATTTTTAGATAACTGCCTGAAATTCATAAAATAAGGAAGAACGTTTATGAAATATTAAGATATCATCATGACAGTTGAAATGCAGTGCTGCAGGGCTCACTGCATAAAAATTATATCATTCTGCTGGCTTTGAAATGTTTTATGGTACTTCTTGAGGGCCTCGCAACATTAATTTTAAATCAAAAAATTATTCAAAAAATAAGTGGAATAGCATGTCTTTGCAAATGGTAAAATGAACAGTTAGAAAAAGGATGGAGCCATAAAAATCAAAATCCATTTCAATTCCCTGTTTTAGTCAATAATGCTTATCAATATACTACTATGAGAGTGTAAGATTCTTCTTCATTTTAAACCTTTTTTTCCTTTACAGAAGAAATTATGAATTCCACTGCAGCTCAGTATTAATATTTCCCATTCTTAATGATCAATGAAAAGTACTTATGCAGAAGTCTTTCAAGATCAAATACTGTCATGTTTCCCGATTCCTTTTCTCTCTGCCATTTCTTTTCTTCAAAAGTATCTCTCCTGAACAAGTAGCTGGGGAAAAGGCATGGCATAGTAACAATGGGTGTCTGAGAGTGCCTTTAAGAAGCACAAAATTGATGTGCTTGTTATGAATCAGGGGATGACTGTAAGAAAAACTGAATCTTTTTTTTCTGAAGCACAGCTTGCCCTTTATGATTCATAGGTATAAGGGTAATGTCTTCTTTCAGTTGATGGAGGACTTGAATGATACTTCCTGTATGGTGGACTGGTCTTAATGTGACCGTCATCTTCTTGAGAATGATAGCACCAGCATTGCTTCTCTTTTAGCACCACCCTGTCAGGGATGAATCGTAGCATTCCTTATCCTTCCTTTGCTCTGGTAAGTACAATGATCATTCATTTCTGATCTGCACTTAACTCAGCACTGTAAAGCTGGGCAGAGAAGAAGCAAGCTGTCATCATTAGGAAAACAGCAGGTTCAAAAGTAAAACCAATTCTTTCTGATTTGGAAGAGAGGTGGAATTGTTGTCCCTTAGGTGAGGTTAAAGAGATTGCTTGCCCCTTGGGTGAAGATTGCATATTAGATTTCATACTCAAAAAGATTGATCCTAACTCCTCAGAAAGTAATGATTTTTAAATTTTTTCCTGCCATAATGAACATTTTCTTGTGCATAACTTTACATCTTGAAAAATTTGATTGATTTTTTAAAGCACTTTCAGTAAATCTATAATCCTTCCTTCCTCATTTACCGTAATACATCAGGCAGATTTGAGACAGGGGATATATGTTGCTTTCAATCGTAAAATAACTTCTTAGTTTACTTTGTAGAAGCCTTATTCTGATATCTGTGTGAAGTAGATCCTACAACTGCTAACTTCCTGAGTAGCTGGTAGCTGTGCAACCACTTATGTGGGTTTCTGCCTAATGTCACGGGGTGGCCCTAAATCCCACTCTGCTGGCACTTGGTTGAGGCAGTGGCTTATTTCACTGAGCCACACAGCAAATGGCATTGGGGGCACATGTGATCAGTTCAAACAGAGGGGATACAGGACTCCGAGTTTGGATGCTGTGTCATCGTACGTGGCATTTTTTTGCTGCTGACATTTTGTATGAGATTTGGATATGTAATTGTGAGGGATGCTTAAGTGAGAAAGTAGAGCTTCTACTTCTCAAGAATGTTTTATAAAATTAGTGCCCACTTTATGTCTTATTACTTATGCCAAAGATTTTTTAAAGTGTTTATTCAGTCTTAGCTTAAATGATGGAAAGCCTTTCCTCCTCACAGCCTTGTTCAGTCTTGTTTTTTATTCAAACGCTCCATGAATTGTCATGCCTATGTTTTAATATATTTGTGGAACATTTTATGCTAGGTATTAACTGATTAATCCTCAAAGATTATGAAGTCCTCAAATCTGTGTATAATTCAACAAATCCAGATTGAAAAGCTTTTAGGCATTGAAAATCATGGCTCTCTTGGGGACCTGAACAATTGCTTCATTTTTTTTGCCAAGGAAACCAAGCCATTAAAAATCATGTGCTGTAAGTTCTCTGAAGCCAGAGGGTTGAGTGACACTATTGCCTGTTTTTCATTTGCTTGATCATTTATTTCTTTCCAGCTGGCTCCTTAGAAGCTGATTTTGAAAAGTTCTTCCCACACCAAACATACTCATTCATACAAGAAGTGTACAGCCAGTTTGCACAAATAGCTAAACTTCATGAACAACAGAATAATTTACCTTTCATTTCATTACAACTCTTCCCTTCTCATATTTTTTAGAGAACATCTGTTGGAATTAAAAATGTAGTTAATGACTTCAGCCAATTATTTGGAGCTTAGCAGCGGAAAAATGAATTGTAAAAATTATGTTTGGCCTAATCCAGAGATAACCATTTTATGTTTTGAGATAAGAATTCTGAATTACAGAATTTCTTCTTAGGAAGGCTTCAAAAAGATGGGAAGTTTCTAAAATTCAACTGATACTAATTTATCTAATTGGGTGTATGAGTTTTGTGCAAGTTACATTCCTGTTACCCAAATACTGACTGGTCCAATTTTTTTTTTTTCTTTTAATCATTCCACGCATGCTATTCTATCTGAGTTTGCAAGCGTATTATTTTTCTCAATTAATCCCTCTCTGTTGTAGAGGAGGCTTTTGTGTTTGGTGTTTTGTCTTGTCTTGTTGTTTCTCTTTTTGAGAGGAGTATCTTTAAAATGGCTTACAGTAAGGATTGTGTTTAATACCTGTAAGCCCAGACCATGATTTAGTAATGACTTGGAATGACAAGCTGCTCTCTTTTACAGGCCACTTACAAGCCTTCCAAAGGAAGGAAAAGGACAGTTTGATCATTAATCAGTGGTTTATCTTAAGTGGTATATCATATGTATATGTGATCACTGAAAATACTTGGAATTATACTCACATACTAAAGTTTGTTTTGTTTTTTTTTTTCTTTTAAGGTGGACACATTTTTGTTGGCTGTTTGTTGCCATAATAGTTTCTTCCAAAATGCAAGCTTGTAAGTTCCGTTTGTTGTCCCTGGAGACATAGAATGATACATGGTTGCCCACATTTAGGCTGAACAGATCTTGAATATTCAGTCCTCTGTTCTTCTCACTTGTATTTATTTAGTTGAGGTGGGTAAGTAACCTGTCAGGACCTCGAGTAAATTTGGAAATCTGCAGTCAAGAACTGGAGATGGATACCTCTAAAGTACAACATCCCAGATCCCATAGGGATGTGGGTCACAGTTCTGAGATGCTCCTCTGCTGGTATTGCATAGGAAATCCCAGGGAAAAATCAAGGATGCAGAAGATAATACTGGGTGATCAAATCCTAGATGAAATATTGTTAATAAGACTGTGAGACAGGAAGTTAACATAGTAGGTAAAGAAAAAGTATTATTCAAAGCTGCTTCTTTTTAGAACTTTGCGCTTCTCTAACTCACCTGGGAATGTGATACTTGGCTGAGTGTTTCCTTACTTCTCTTCTGCATGTTTCTTGTTACAGTAATAATTAAACGTTGTTCATTTCCCACATTATCAGGAACTCTAATAGTTGTACCAAAGAGAAAATTTGCCAAGAACAATACCCTTTGAATCACTTGAAGATAATTAGCTTTTTTTTCCTATTCTCTTCTTGAGACTTTTTTTTTACACTGGAGGCATAAAGGAATAAAGGATTTTTGGAATTAAAGGACTAAAGGACTTTTTAAGATAAATTCAATAGTGGGCTAAGATAGTATTTTTTGTGAAATTTTGTACTTATTTAAGTATATAGTACAGTATATGTCCTTCTGTCTGCAGGATTTCAAACTAAAAACAAATTTTATCATGATAATAATACTACTACGAAGTTTAAAATTTTTCCACTCAGGTATGATGCCTGACCCAAAACACATCACTGTGTACTTATTCATCACCAAAGTATTTCAGTAGCAACAGAAATGGCAGGAATATTAATTACACACTTAGAAGACAGAAAACATATTTGAAACTTTTTTCAAACCATTGTGGACATTTTCTTGGACTACATATACTGACTATATTTTCCATATTATCACTTCATATATTCTTTCATCTTGTCCCAGTTGATTTGTTCTTACATTTCTCCAAGACTCTAGAAGATTTATCACACGGAATTGAAATATGCTTTCTAAAAAGCTAAAATTCTCCCGAGATTTTGGGTTTATACAAGCTTTATTTTTTGTGTGGTAATTGTATAAAGAATTCAGAGGCTGACTCAATCCAGCATTGCTGCTTTGCTTACACAACATATTCTCTGCTGGAACACTCATGAGGATGACAGTACGGGCATGTGAGCGGGTTTAAGTCAGTAGGTTAAGTACTAACAGAGGGATGCTCTCGTTACAAGTATTAACTGGTTCCAGGAAGGAGTGTAGTAATTTATATCATAGAAACAAGGCAGCAAATAAAAATACTCATTTTTCTTACACAATTAAATTGAATTCAGTTAAATTGAATTCGTAATTAAGGTAATTTTTGATGGCTGAGTGAAAGGCCATTCCAATTCACAGAGTGGTCAGGATAAGAAGAAACTTAATTCAGGAAGATTTAGTGTTTCTTCTTCCTCTAGCATTTCTCTTGGAAAGGAGCTATGAAAGTGTCTTAGCCTGTATTAGCAACCAAACTACGGGTACAATCAAGATGGTGTCAATTTTCTAATGTCTGTAGTGTCTTCTGCTTTTTCGCATTTTAGTTACTACTCTCCATGATTTCTCTGCTCTTTTAGATAATAGCATAATATGAAAAGGTTAAAAATTTAAGCTAAACATGCTAAAAGCCATTTCTGGAAGTTTAGTCATGATTTTTTACCTATTCCAAAGTGTGACCTGACCCATGGGCAGCCTGGAGAACTCAGTCTCTCTGAGTCCAGCAGAACACGCAGCTGCTTTGCATTCAGAGATATTCTAAATCCTTGAGTTTGAAAAGGACCCTTTGATTAGACTACCTACCACATTACACTTTTTTCCTGAGTTTGACTTGGCCAGCTTGAAAAGGACATGGTTGTACTTTTTGCAAATTCTAGCACCACCTCTACTTATTCTACAAGTCCACTGAATTAGTGAATGAAGGGAGAGAAAAAACTCAATGATTGGCTCAGTCATTCCTGGCCACGTGTCAGACAGTCCTGAGGATGAAGTTCAGTGCTGTGGGGTTTTGAGGTGCAGCATGCCTCAGGAAACTGCAGCTTCTCTTGCTGTGTGTCTGGATAGTCTCCTTGTGAATTTTCTTTGTCTGAGGCCATTCCCATCCCCAAGTACTTTCATGTACATCCTTTCTTTGGTGGCTTAGCTGGTTTTGCATTGCTATTTATGGTTTGTCTTTGTTCATGGGTTACTAGAAATATAGGAATTTTGAACAAAAATGCTGATTTGACTTTCTGTTAATGTGACTATTCTATTAATAGCAAGTCTATTGACTTCAAACACACAAGTATAGAAATAGTCATTAAAATTTGACCATATAAAGTTTTCTAGATTGTTAATTTTATTTCTTTAAGGAAAGTGGGATGCCTTTGTTAAGTACTTTAAATACATCTAGCCTTTTCTCTTAAGGGCCTGCATTCTCACAAGGGAAACACTCAGTGCTGTGATTGGATTAATGCAAATTGGATGGGAAGATTAGGCTGGGGTAGGAGCAATTGAATTTGGAAAGTTTATGAGAGCTGCTAGTTTGGGGTGAATAATAAAATAAAGACAGCAGTTTTGCAATTTTGAAAAGCTCTGTGCTATGTAATAGACTATAATTTAATTCTGAGAGACTTTTTTATTAGATTTTTTCCCAAGTAAAATCACAATTCCTATTGTTCCTTATCATATGTCTCATTACTGCTGCAAGAATTATCCTCTTTATATGATTAGAGTGATTCATACTTAGCTCTCTTTGTTGTTCTGTACACTATTGCAGGTAAATAATGGAAGCAATTTGATGCTTCTGAATAGACCAATAGGTAGTTTGGTTGTTTTGTTGTTTTTTTCTAAATAAGGATATATATTTTAGCAAAGGAGTGATGATAAGCCGTACATTGAGATCATCAACAGATGCATACCTCTGATAAAATGCCTCAGCATTGGTCAGAGTAATAAGCTTGTGCCAAGCAATGGTTGTGAGGTTCACAATAAACATGTATGAAGTTTGTCATCATTTACATTCATTATGCTTTGTAGATACTTCTGGAAAATATGTTTTTTCAGAAAAAAATTATTATCATTTGTGTATTTGAACATAAAACTGTCATAAAAATGTACCTAACAAACAAAATAATCACTCTTTGAGGGAAGTTTGCTCTGTGAGAGAAGGAACACTTTTCGTGCTCTGCTGAGTACTTCCAAAACCAGACAAAGCCAAAGAGAATTGGAACAGTGAGTTTTCAGTTCACTACAATGTGGAATTGAAGGGGCTCCATTGGTTGGGCAGGAAAAAAGCACTCGGTTCCAGTTCCTGAAGGAACAATGGTTTAAAAAATCTAAAAGCAGGTCAGTGAAAAGAAATGTGTTATTGGTGAAAGTGTATGATGAATTGAGACGTCATTCTTACTCTTGCTCAGAGTTGTGTATAGCTATAAGTTCAGCTGGATGGCAGTGTCTGAAGTTATCTTAGTGTTGATTGCCTGGTTATTTTTAACTTCAAAAATTTTAATTCATGCTTACCTAGGGTAAGGAATCCTGCATTTGGCTTCTGGATTTTACTTGTGGATCAGAGCACAAGTTTAAATTCTGCTCAAAAAGTATAGTTTAACTTTCACAAAATGGATCAAAGGATATTGGGTATTACTTTTTGCATACCTTAGGGCATCTCGAGAAGTTTGGTTTAGTTACTGCATACCCACATTAATTATTGTAGTGCAAGAACATTTTTGTGGTAGCGCAAGAACATTTTTTATTTATTAGCTTTTCTACCTCTTGAATTTTCAATTTTAAAATGATGATTAAAACTTTACTAGAATTACTGACTCATATTTTTGCATTTCCCTCCATATTCGCCTTCCTCTTTTCCCCTTTGGATTCAGATTGTAATTAACACAGTAGATCTCATTCAAACTAAGAGAAAATTCAGGTAAAAATATTATACTGGGAAATGTTCTAGACTCAGTTATAAACAGTATAATTAAAATATTGACAAATAACTGAGAAACTGAGTTGTAAAATAACGGACAAATCCTACCTATATTTTTTTGTAAAAATACTAATTTTAATTTTTGGGGTATGAAAATAATTTCAAGTGATTCATTGATCTAAATATCTTGAGAAACCAAGTCTTAAATTTGTTCTGTAGAAGTCAGTGTCACCTCCATCTTCATCATGAAATGGTCCAAATGACTGAATTGCCCAAACAGAATTCTACTATTAGATCTATTCTCTAGGTCCTAAAATAAGCCCACCAATTCAGCATCAATGATTTGTTGAAGTGCAGAGCTCTGTTAAAGAACTAATGCTCCTTCACCTTGGATGTTTAAGTTTTTTTTTACTGTTATTAGACATGTAGTCAACCAACAACATGTACAAATACACCTGCATGTATATGTATCCTACTCGTTCTGAAAAATTTAAATGCTGTTTGTACATTTCAAATCTGAATTACTTTCCAAGGTAGTGGTAGAACAAGGTAATTTTTTTTTTTAATGCTTTATGGAGCATAGGACTCAGATGCTTTTGTTGTTTGTGACAGTTTTCTGCATCTGCAAACATATGCTTTAAAATTCAAAACACAAACTACAGTGAAATTTAAGTGGATATAAAAGGAGACAGTAACAAAGGGAAGATGATAGTTACACTGAGAGAAGCAAGAGTTTAAGAATCTTTATAGGTTCAAGATGCTCTTCTTTGGCATGCAGAAATAATGCATGAAAAATACATTACTCTCTATTTTAATTTATTATATTATGTTAATTTGACTTCATTTCTTATGAAGTGCCTTCCAGGGACATTTTTCAGAATATATGTTTATAATGTTTAGGTTTTAGTTTTGCTTAATAATAAAATAAATATTAATTATTTTTATTAACCTGGGAAATAAATGTTAATAGCAATAATAGGCTCTAATAATGGAAGTAATACCTGTCAGAAACTTAGGGATCATCCTTTAACATTTGTGTAATGTTGGCTAAATGAATGTGAAAACCATGGATTGGTGAGAATCCAAGTGGAAGTAATCTTTAAGAGCTTGTCCAAAAATGATTACAGATGTTTTAAGTGGCATTTAATTATTTTGTCAGGTTTTATTGATGTTTCTGTTAGGTTTCTCTAGCATTTCCACTTCCAGACTGTGGCTTTTATTCAAACCCAAGATGTCATGATTTCATATGTCTGTGTTTATTAGACTACCACATGTTGCTGGGGAAATTATTAGGCAGTAATAAATAGAAGGCCTACTACTTCTGATGAGGCTTTGCTCTCTTTGCTTCTCCTTATTTATAAATTTATTTAACTATACAGCTACTACAAATATTCAGTGTGAATAAGGATACAATTATGGAAATATTAGTGCCAAAAGTGCAAGTAATCTCCAGATGTTTTCAGAAAAGTCTGGAATAATCAATAGAAATTTGGTATCTCTTTTCTACACGGATCCAGATATTCAAAACAGTTGGATTAATATATTAATTCCAAATGTCTTTTGATTTGTAGCAGTTATATTACTTTTACTTGTAGGTGCTTTTCATCTGACTGTTCCTAAGCTTTTTTCCCCAAAATGTTAATTAAATTAATGTTCTGATGTATAGTAGGTTAATACAATTTTCATTTTACAGATGAAGAAACTATATCTAAAAAGGTCACATCTCATGTCAGTGATAGATGGAGGTGCACAGTACTCTTCTGTGCTAGCCACTGTGAAAAAAGAAATCTTTCTTCAATTTGTGCATTTGCAATTACCATAACCAAACATGAATGCACAGAAATTGAACTTTTCACTCTAAGACCGCATATTTCCATCAGATGAAGGAGGGGAAGAGGAAACGAAAGCTTTAGAAGGTATCTAAAGCAGAGGAATAGGCATCATTTAGGTGGATCAGTCAATAAATATTGGACAAAAATGTATAGATATCATATATGTTTAGTGTGAATAGATAAGAGTGTATGTGTTTATGAATTTACATATACTTCATAAATTTTTAAGCTAATTTTCAAAGTGATGTGTAAAATATTTCAGGAGATTTGCAGTCTGATTTTATCTTGAAGGGTATATCAGAAAGGATAATATTTTCCAGAGATGTGTATTTCCCCAGTTTGAAAGGAAAGTGCTGTAGTGGAAGGAGCAGCTGGCATTTTCTGCAGAATTGAAATTCTAAAAGTTTATTTATAGAAAAAAATATTTAATTTCAAACTTGTAAGTAGGCTTTTGAAGCCCTCTCTCTACTTGAAAATCCTACACATTCTTACATCCAAGCTCCTGGGAGTTTTATCTGAAGACCATATTTTTCAGATTGAAGACCTGGTATTCTAGGTTGTTCCTGAGGTTTTGAGATGTCTGAATTTATTTCTTAGTTGAATTTGAAAGATGTGATATCTATATGTCCTCACCAGGCTAGTTCTAGACTGAAAAGACTGCAAAACATTTTAACTTTGGCTTCAGAATGGCTTTATATGCAGGAAGGATGTTTTTAGGTGACTTGGAACAGTTTTCTAAAAGAAAACATTTGATTTTTTTATGAAAACTGAAATTTTCCACTGGAAGTCGTGACCCTTGTAGAATACACATTTTCTACCCAAGTCATTGATGAAAGAGTATGTTCCAGGTGAGGACCTCAGCCAGTTTCCAGTAGGGTTATTAATGATTACTGAAGACACCAGAGATGCAAGCAAAATAAAACGAACTTTTGTAATTGTATATAGCAGGGTATTTCATATTGAGAGTAATTTGATTACCTAGAAATGCAGTTAGATACATATTTATCCAAATTTCATTTTTAGTGAGACCCTGAGATAACTACCATTGCTTGTAATTCTTTCTCTCTATCCTGATTCAATGGCATCACAGGGTAACATCTGAATAACTTCATCCTCATTAACATACATACTGCTGTATTGAAACACTGCTTTGGTTGCACTTAACATTTCATTGTTCATTGCACTGATGATCTTCTGTCCCAACCCTATTTTTATTTATGTTGCCAGGGAATCAAGTTGTGGGGAGGAACTGTTGAGCAACACGTACACAGCACATTACAAGTCTCTCCTCTCCTGTACCTGGTCTTAAACTCTTTACCTATGCTGAAGATGATTCCTAGAACCACCATCTCCCCACTTGCAGCTCTTGGACCTATGAGCCCCTGACATTCATGGTCCCACTTTTGTTGCTGGCACTCAGACCTCCTCCTATGCTTGCAGACTAGTCCAGATGGAAGTTCACTGGATCTCATATGTGCATGCTCAGAGCTGTGAGTGTGCCCACACATAACATAGGCTTTAGATAGGACATTGGGTGGGCCACGGTGTAGCACAAGGTTCAGGCAGGCAGGCATGCTGAGCAACCTCTTTACACACAACTAACCTCTGTCCTTTTTTATTTTCCCACTTTTATCTTTCCCAGATCCATCTTGATCCCTCCTTTTACATATCTTTGGTCCTTTCCCTAAACAACTTTTTAAGTGTTACAGAGTATCAAATATTTTCTCTGCTTTATTCACAAATTCTTTCCTAAAAAGTCTACACCCTGATGACCCTATTTAATGAACACGGCTTCTGGGTGAGAGTTTGCTTGTTTACCTGCTTCAGTGAGTGTCATTAACAGGGACAACTTTCTCATTGTTTTCCCTCAATGGCCTTTGGAGTGGCCAGTGGTGTGCTCCATTTTCCTTTTTTAGGTTACTTTAGGGTCCTACACCTATCACTGCTCCTCTGTGTTTATGGTTGTCAGCTGTTTTTCAGAAAAGCTAGCATTTGCCATAAGAAAAAAATCACTGTTAATTATGTTAGTCTGGAGGCCATAAAAAGTTACTTTGCATTCCTAAAGCAGAGGTTGTGTAGGACTAAGGGTCCTCCTGCAAGCTGTGCACTACCGCTTGTCACAGCTGCTTTCTGTGAATTTTCATGCTCTCATGTCCAGTAGAACTTTAGTCCTAAGGTTTCAGAAATTAAAATTACTTCCATTTTTACCTTGGGAAAGCTAGATTTATGAGACATGCTCAGGCCACTTTTATTAGATTGAAGCAGAAGTTGCCAATTTCTTTTTGTAGCATGGCCACTGGACTTTATATATCCTGCCCTAAAGCAGTACTTCAGGAAATTAGTGCAGTTCAGAACTAAGTGCAAACTGACCTCCTAAGTGCAAACCTGAAAGTTGCCTAACATACAGAAGGAGTGGATTTAAAGAAAAGTTACTCCCTTTTGTCTTTCTGCAAGATATGATCTGCAAGATATTTTTGCAAATACGATCAGGTAGCTTCTTGTGTAATAATAATTTGGTTTCTTCTGTAAGAAAATATAAGATTGTAACCTTCCCCCTAATTTTCTAGATAAATAGGTCTTTTAGTTAGGACAGTTATTTTTGGTGGGATCAAATGTCTAAAAATAGAAAATGACAGATCCTCAGAACATCCAAGGAGTTTATTTCTTTATGGAAATAAGGGTAAAAAGGCATAATCTAAGTTATGGTTTTAAATAAACTTAATGACAATTAATACTGTCATCTGGGAAAGAATATAGGTAATTGTAGGAAAATTGAGATTTTCAACAACTACAGCCTTAAAGACATTAATGTACATATTTAATATGTGTGTCCTTTTATAGCTGAAGTTTCATTTGGAGAGTGGTGAACTCCTGGAACAGTTGCTTTTCCCCAGAAATCATTTTATTCATAAAAGAAATGGTATTGTTTGGTGAACTTTCGTGATATAACTTTACTGGAATAAAAGCAGTCATACATTCCTGGATAAGCTGAACTACATTTCAAGACAAGTGATTAAAGCTCCTTTTGGTAAACTATTAAAATTTACAATGCCTCCCCTGCCTTCCCTTCAAAGTGACTTTTGTATTTTATTAATTTAAAAAAATACAGAAAAGTAAAAGTAGAGGGATTTTTACTGTTAGATAAACAGTTGTTAATGACAGAGATATAAGGAGACATGCCTCAGACAAGTCAGTTATTGAGAGCTTTGTTTTGGTTTAAATATTGATGTTTACTGATTTTCTAGAGTTGGAACTATATCATGCCTCACTGGTTTTTGTGATGTTTCTTACCTTTGGAGATTCATTTTTCATTTTCTTTTGAATTTCTCTTAGACAATTTCTATTGATGTTCTTATTAATGTGTTTTTCATTTTATATTGTTTTCTTGTATAGCACTTTTCTTCGGAAACATTTTGTTCATCAGGGTAAAATGTATCCCGGTGTACTAGGTTCACTTTTGCAGAGCTCTAATGTCTTGCTTGTTTCCAAATGATGCAGGCATTCCAAATGTATGGTAAAGGTACCTCTGAGTCTTATAAAGCTGAAATTTTGTCTGTGTTCTCTGAATTAATGTACAAGAGTAATTATAGTGTCAGATGAGAAGGTAGGGTAGAAAAATCCCCACACAATAAACAAACACAAAAGAACAGCTGATAATCATCTGGTTACTGTAAACTTCTATTTTGTGACACTTACTGAACAGCTAACTTCATTCACTGATGTAGTTTTTAAAGATGTGGTGTTTATCTTGTCCATATAATGTGTTATTGAGAGAAAGAAGGGCTGATAATGATATCATAGGAGGAAGGAGAGGTGACAGCATTCTTAAGAAATGATTTTGCAGTCAAGTTATTAATATCCTTGGATATGAAAAGCACAGTGCTGTTGGTTGCATGGAAATTTGTATTGTACAATTGTTAAGTGATTTTCAGCTCTGTTCTGCAAACAGTATGGTAAGAGCTACATAATACAGAAGAGCATGTCATTGTGGACTCTGTGAAGTAGCATAAGGTTCCCTTAAAAGAGTTCTGATGTTTTACATTAAGTGCATACATGCTGTTTGAATTGAAAGCTACATTTGCATAGCCTTGTGTAATGAGTTGGCCCTAACCAGCAGCCAGGTACCCACACATCCACTCTCTCACTCTCCCCACCCAACACGTTGGGGGAAAGAATAAGAAAAATGAAACTGAAAAATACATTCCTTGGATAAAGACAAATTAACAGGTGAAAGAAAGAAGGAGGAAATCAATTCAAAGAAATCACCTCCTGCAAGCAGGCTTTTGTCCAGCTGTTGTCCAAGCATCAGCCTCATTTGGAGGCAATCCATCGCACCCTTCTTCCTCTGTCTCAAGTTCTTCTTGCTGGACATTATGTTATATGGTATGGCTAATTTGGGTCAGCTGTTCCAGGCTGTTTTCCCTCTCAGCTTCTTGCCATCCCATGCTGGGGACAGAGTCAAAGTAGTGAGAAAACCTTGATTCTGTGCAAACACTGTTCCAAGGATGGCCAAGACATTGCTGTGTTACTAATATGTTTGGCAATAAATCCAGAACACAGCACCATGCAGGCTGCAGTGAGGAAAATTAACTTCATCCCAGCAGACAAAGCACAACTTCTTAGAAGAACTAATAAATTGAATATCATGCACCATTTTTAGAATCATATCTGAAATGAGTTTAAAGCAGTAGGTAGTAAGTAACACGTTTAGATGGTGTGAACAGAGATGGACATTACGTAGAAGTGATGGTGGTTAGGGGTGTATGAAAAAGTTGCAACCCTGCTTTATTTCTGCAGATACCTTTGCTTGTTCTGCACTGTTTTCCATTATTTCTGTTTGAAGTATTTCCTATCGTTTGTTCATGGCAGCTTACAATGAATGGTTTCATTTGTTTCTCAGTACAGTCAGGCATTAGATCTTGCTGACCTTCAGCAATGCAGTGTTAGTCAGCACAGTCATGATTTTAAGTCTGGATTGAGTAAGGCCAAAAGTAACTGGCTTTATATGTTCTTCTTTTTTATAATTCATGCTTAATCTCTTTGAAAATGTATAATTCACTGTATTAGAACTGTTCATTCTTTAGCTTACAAAGGCAGATAAAAATGCAAAGATAAAGGAAAGGAAAAATGAAGTACATAGCAAATATGAGATAATTGTGTTGTGCAACAGAAAGGGAAGAAATTAATTTTATTGTAAAGATTTGAGCTCTGTATTTTATTTTATTCCAGTCTTCATTGTTATAATAATTTTGCTTTTTTTACCTAGCATGTTGCTGGAGCAGTATTGAGGCAATAATTATTTTGTACATAAGCATACTTGAGATTTGAAGAAATCCATTGTATTCCTGATATAATCAGTTTTATAAGTCATTAAAAATGGGATTTTTTTAAATAAATCACCTCCCCCCAAAAAATACAAAATACAAAAAATACAAAATACAAAAAATGGAATCACACACCTACATTTCAACATCTACCACAATAAAAAGGAGAACTGCCAATAAATATTCATGTCTAAGAACATGAAGTAACATGAGGGCATACACTGTGTATTTTCAGTATGACTGGTAATTTGGAAGGCGATTAAGGTAAACTAAATCCTGAGGAACTGGCAAGACATACTGCAGGTCTGTGTGGATCTTCCTGTATGTTTGCAAAAATTAGCTTCACCAAAGTATTTGCTTGGTGGTATCTTGGGTTACAGATACTTTGTTAATCCTTAAAATGTAGTTTGAAAAATTCCAGTCCTCCTTTTGGATTTTTCTTTTACTTTCCTGTTGGATATTTTCTCTAAATGTGGCGCATTTTTTTTTCCTACCAAAATCTTACATAAATACACATTTTTAAGAAGATATTCAAATGTCCATCTGTTCGCTGAAACGAATTCTATAAAAAGCTGACAGTAGACACGTTTTTAAACAAATTTCAGATTCAATTCAGAATTTATGTTTAAAACTGATTTAATGGGAAGGTTAGAGAAGTCCACTTGAGATTTCATAATGTTATCCATGCTATTGTTTGAAAGGTTTTTCTTCAAAAAAAGCCTATGTTTATCTATTTGTCTATAAGAGAAATGTAGTATTTTCTGATATCTTCATCTTCTAGGGAGGATTCAGCTCTGTGAAAAATAACTGGGTTGACCAGTGGACAAAAGACCGGGGAGTTACCAACTTGCAATGTAAAATCTGAGTAAAAATATATTGACTTCTTTGTGAGACATCTACTGGACTTAAACCAAATTTCTGACTTTTATGTGTAGTTCATTATTTATAATAACATATATAGAGAGAGTCTGAATCAGTATGTAAATTCTAACTTCACAGTCAGGCTTAACTTTATTTCAGTTACTAGATTTTTATCCATTCATATATGCATATATATCAAAATATACTGTTGCTGTATTAGAAATGTACACTGGATTAGAAATGTGTTGCACTTGATACATTCTTAGCATGTAATAACACATACTGTCAAGTTCAGTACTAGAAAAATGGAAAAAATGTAATTGTTTGAGTAGCACAGTAAAGAAAGTGTTGTTTCCTAAGTAACTGGTCTTGTCCAAAACTACTATCTGTTCTTAAAAATGTCTTGGACATATGGACTAAGTAGTTGATAGCAATGAAAGAATCTTTGTGTATGAGTGTGTGGGAGTTTAGGAGAAGGAAGGAGAAGTAGGTGTTAAGTATGACAGTAAGGTGGGAACAAGTGACAATGGGGGAATGAGAAATTTAATGCAGAATCGTATCTTGTGCAAGTAATCCTTGACACTTAGGTAATTTTGTGTATGACTGTATCTACAAGCTATTTAATACCTCTTTGCTCTTACTCTGCTGTAAGTGTGAGGCAGTTTATTCCAATTTATTTTAAGGCAATTTTTATACATAAATTGTATGCATATTCTTTCAAATAAAATAATCTTGGTTACCATCTTATGTGTCTTACCAGGAGGCTGATAGACATTAGAATATGTTGCTTTTCATACAAGACATATAAGAGTCTTCAGTTGTGGTTTGGAGGTCCTTGAGTACTTATAATGAAAATTGTATGTCATCAAGTGTATCTTTACTTGACAGAATTCATAGATACTAAAAATGTGACAGGTTTTGTATTTGTAAGGAAAAAATTATATTTATCATGCAACTGATACTTTATCTTTTACGCTTACATTCCAGTCAAGTGTTCATACAGTAATTTTAAAAGATAGTTTTTATATATTGAAATAAAATCAATTTATATTTAACATATATAGAATGTGGAATATAAGAAAGAAATAATTTACTCTGCTAAGGTTTGATGAAAAGTTTTCTAACCTTTAACAGCTAATTAATTTAGTTTCCGAGTGATTAAAAGAGCAGTGGATTATATTAAGAAGTTAACAACTCTCAGTAATGACCTGTTCCCCATTGGTATGCTTCTAACTTTATTACCTCTTGTGATAATTAAATAAAAACAGACCTGTGTAAGCTCCCAGGAAACACAACAAATGCTAAATTATGATCTATCGTCTTTGTGTCATGCTGATTTTTGTTGCATATTTTGTGGTTTTGTTTCCCCTCTGATTGATCACAACAGGTT
This sequence comes from Aegithalos caudatus, assembly GCA_013389925.1. Lineage (NCBI taxonomy): Eukaryota > Metazoa > Chordata > Aves > Passeriformes > Aegithalidae > Aegithalos > Aegithalos caudatus. The sequence goes on from WEIU01004145.1 coordinate 80,086, forward strand.
TTCTTCATTACAAGTGTGTGTTATAGCATGTGGTTTGCATATGGAAGAACTAAAGATGAAAGGTTAGAAAGACTGTGCTCATTGTCATAAAATAAACTTGACAAGGGATTAAGTTTAGTTTTATCAATAACATAAGATTTTTAAAAAATAACTGTTGTGGCTTATTGACAGTTTACATTGTTTAGATTAATGGTTTTCTCTCCATTATATTAAAAAAAAAAAAAAAAGGGCAACTAAAACGATCAAGCTCAAACTTATGTTTAGATAAGAAAGGATATTTTCAGTGTTTTGTAGAAAATGTAGGTTGTCCTAATGTAAAAACATCTCTTCTTTAAAACTCTCCTTTCTTGACGCCAGTCAAAATGCGGTATTTTCATCTGCACTGACGCATTCCTTGTGTTGATAACCATGTACAGGAATGGCACAGTGAGGGGCTTCACCATCTGATTGATAAAGAGTGACCTCATAAAGTGAGCTCACAAACCTGAAGGAGCTGGGAGAGCCTGTCACCAAGAGCACCAAACCATCCTATATGTAGGTTCCCAGATCTCTTATTCAGGCATGTGCATCCTCCCATAGTTCATTCAATTATCTGACCACCGTTAAAAAAAACAAAAAACAACAAACAAATAGACTTTTTAATGTGTTTTAATTTTTTTGTTGTTGTTGTTTTTAGGTTGCAGAAGAAGGATGAATAAATAATTACAATGTTTAGAAGAGAAAATGTGGACAAGTTCATTCCTTTTTGTATCCCAGAGTTAATTCCAGACTTGTATCATACTTGCTCTGATGAACCCCTTTTTCAGCAATTCATATACCTACATAGAATATCCATTATGTGTGAGAAATAAAACTTTGACCTTGGTCCTTTGTCCCAATGCTTTATTTATTCCCGTGGTGTCCAAGACCTAAGAATTCATGAACTTGTAGATGAGAAAAAAGACTTTGTGTCCAGTAAGCAGCCAGTGTGGGGATGTGTTATATTTTCAGTTTCTTGTATTTCTGAGTATGCTCCTTGCTCTCTTGTGAAAGTGTTAAATATTCCTGAGGGTTGATGGCTTCACACCCATGTGTGTTGCATTTCTGGAGATAAGAAAGTAGACATTATATGCTCTCAGTCTATAATCTGCTAGGATGAAAGTCACTGTCTCAGCCACCTATAGATAATACCTTCTTTACATAAAGTATAAGCTATCATTGTTCAATATCCTAAATTCCGGAGCAGTTCTACATTGTAGTCTGTGTCAGACAGTTTATAAACGTAAGTTTCTAAGCAAAGGAGCTAACATTATAGATAAAATCCTCAACATATTTTCCTTTGCCAAATACAAGCATATGAACTTTATCCCAAGCTGTTATCAGCCAAATATTATTCATCCAGCCAAAATATTTAGCTGTAGTGCAAGTTGTTTTGGGTCAATTTGTTTATGCAAAGAGGTTCTGCAATTAGGTTATACATAGCGTGAATATGTAAAGCAATACTTTCTTACCTGCTACACAGAAGAGAAGGTAGGACCTATTGAGCTCTTAGTTTAAGCACCAATGTTCTCACCACTGCTATGTCTTTGTTGATCAGTCAGGCAGCACTTTGGAGAGGAATAACTGGTACCCAGAAATCCCTGGAAAGGGTCTTTATGTGTCCTATATGTCATCCCTATACCGTCAGCACTGGCATGGATGACACAAGGTATAAAACTCTCCTGTGTTGGCATTTACTTCCTTAAGTCCTTGACCTACTAATAAGTAATAACCCTACTTCAGTCTATAACTGCAGCTAAATTTAGTCAGCTGTTTTGTATCTTGCATCCTTGGTACACAACCAGGAGTCTAGAGTTAGGGTTGGCTAGGATGAGGGAGTACGTCGTGCAGATGTAATTTTTCAGACCTTACAGCACACTTCACATGTTCCTCTGTTTGTGAAATAGAATAAGGGTGGTTGCTTTAGGATTCTGAAGCTGAAAGAAGTTTAGCCTAGGTGGTGATCCCTAGCAGAAAATGTCTGGCTTTTTGCTCAGAGCATTTATAAACATTCAGTAAATTGTTCTGCCACTGTCACTAGTTGCAGTAAGAGTGTCACAGAGCAGTACAGGACAATTAAAATTAATGGATTCCCACCAACCAATGACAGCAGCGGACTGCTAAAAGTCATCCAGTTCTGCAGACTGCCCTGAACCTGCATTATGCCCATCTTAAACTGTGAGCAGGCCTGAAGAACAGGACTTGGTAGATGAGAAGATGAACATGAACTGGCAATGTGTGCTCACAGCCCAGGAAACCAACTGTATCCTGGGCTGCACATCAGGAGTGTGATCATCAGGGTGAGGGAAGTGATTCTCCCCCTCTGCTCTGCTCTTGGGAGACCCACCTGGAGTGATGCATCCACCTCTGGAGCCTCAAACACAAGAAGGACATTGACCAGCTGGAGTAGGTCCAGAGGAGAGCCAGAAAGACAGTTGGGGAGGTTGTAGCACCTGTCCTGTAATAACCAAATCTAACAGAGTTGGAGTTGTTCAGTCTGGAGAAGAGAAGCTTCAGGAAGAACTCAGCAGCATTTTTGTACCTGGAAGGAGATTGCAATAGGGATTCATGAAGCATAATATGTTTATTTTAGGCCTTGTGTCTCTGTGTGTATTAGTTCTTCACAAGGCCTAGCAAAGAAAGAGTTGGTCTCTGGTTCTTAGGACTCAGCTGGCCAAAGTTTGTCATAGAAAAATAATTACTGTTGAGAAAATGTTTAATGTTTAGGGTGAAGTTCATCTATTTTTGTTTTATGGAATCTGACCCTAGATATTTAGGGAAGAATTTGAAAGTTCATGAAGAATTTCAGTGTACCACCAGCAATAAATATGAAATAGCAGTATCTCAATAGTAAATCTGAAAATAGATATTTTTATATGTCTAAGAAAAATATAGCAGATTTTAGAGGCCATGAAAAGATAACATAAAAACAGTAGAGTGGCCTTTGGGGTTACAGTTTCCTCTATTGTAAGCATATTAAAATAAACTGGTGTCTGCTATTCATCTTTTCTGACTTCAATAGAAAAGGCAAAACTATCATGTTTCTACAATTTTAATGCCTTTTCATTGTTTTAAAATTTTATTTCTCAGTTGTTATTTACATTGTAAGTTTTCTAATTTATTACTCATACAAAAATCAACTTTCAGTTATAGCCTGGTCTTTTCTACTTCTACAGTCATTACACTATAGCACTGATTGATTTATCTTATCAATGGCAATGAAGTGGTGTTGCAGCAAACTAGGCTTGAGTTCAATTAGAAAGCGTAATTTTAGCTAAGTCCATATCCCAAACTCAAGTAAAAAGATAAAAGTACTCTCATGTGGATGGATAGGATATTTTGCTACCCAGAAGAAATGTATCATATACTAATTAAGAGCTACTTAAGTAGTCTTAAAGAAGTGTATTAGAATATTGTTTTACCTCAGGTACTGCTACAGGAGCACAAAGAAACAATATGTTATTCAGCTTGAGCTTAACTCAAGTCTCCGCTCCTTCATAAAAGGAAAATATAGTATCAATTTCTGTAAGTTCTGCAGTTTATGGTCTATGGAAGGTCAAATGAAATATTCTTTTCAAATGCTAAACATTTAAAAAAGAAGTTTGAAGGACAATGCCTAAGACATTGAACAGTTTCTGCTTTTGCATGGTTATGTTTATACAGTAAGATATTTTTTTTTTACTTCAAAAAGATCAGTTTCTTTCAAACCTAACTTTTTCTTTTTTCTTGTTTTTCTTTTTTTTTGTTAGAATTTCAGTACCTATAAATAGAAGCTCTTGACATTTTGCATCATTCTGTACCCTTGCTCTTTATATAGAACTCTCATTGATTTCAATTCTGTATATTGAATTAGACTAGGGTGGATAGCTTTTCATTTGTAAAAGATGGGGACAACATTAACTCATCGAAAGTCTATTAAACCTCCTTTAATTACAAAATGCTTTAAATAACATCTCATGATTAAATTTTACAATTTCTAGGCCATCACAAATTGAGATGCTGTGAATTTATGAAGGGGAGTACAATGAATATCTTTATTTAAAATTCACTATTCCAAAAATTGTGTGAAATTCTGGTTGTTTCTGCAATGGACATTTGGAGTCATGGTGACATCTGATGTCCATGTAAGAGTATTTCAATTTATAAAATTATTATAATAATCACCTTCTATAGACTCACAAGGATATGTTTGCATTGACTTCCCTCAGAAGCTTTCCCACAGTATTACCTTGGAGAAGAAAAAAATTGTCCATACAGTCTCTTCTGTCAGAGAAAGGGTCAATGAATTTTTGTCAATCCAAAATCTTTACTACTGATCTCTGTTCTAGAGTGATTTAAAGATTAGTTGAGCTATGAAATTTTCCTGGGCGTTGATGTTCCCTGAGATTTATCTTAAGAGGAAAGTGACATTGATGGAAAAAAGGACATGGAGATATTTAATATTTTGAACTGTAATATTGTTCATTTTTTTGTTTACTTCTCTTTAAACAGCTTTTTCATAGTCTAAGTAAAACTGTCTATGATACTCTTGGGTTGCTGCAGACATGATCGTTGAATATTTGGAAGTTCAAGAGGATGAAATTTTTAACTTGGAAAATGAAGGATAAGGGTGGAATGGGAAAACCCCCATGAAATTCCAATAAAATGAGTTAACTACTGAGCAATAAAGGGGATTAATTTCTCTAATACTTGTTACTACTGTATATACTAAATATCGGAAGATATCAGGGCAATACTTTTTATGCCCAAGCTATTTGATATATCCAAGTTGAAAATATAATAATTTAATTCCCCTAACATAAGTAAACTAAGTCCATATGATGCCTCAGTGGACAAATACCATGTTTATAGAGACACTATAGAGGGTTGTTTTTTATTACATATAGAACTTCTTATAACAAAGGCATTAAATATGGCTCTTCTGTTGATTGTGTGGATACTGGATGTGCTACGTAGACTCTACAAGCAGTAAAGAGAATACGTAACTCAGAATAACTTATACACAGACCACAGCAATTGGCATTTTCATTATGTTTTAGTCTCCAAATTCCGCAAAAGGCAAAGTGACTTGAATACAACCTTTCTCCAGTATGGAAGAAATTACCAGCTTTAAAACAAAGCATAACATCCTTTTTACTATTTTGCTATTGATTTTCCTGTTTTATATTTGGCAAGTAGAAAGATATAGCTAGTATCTCTGAAAGCATTGTCTTGAAAGGAGTGCATGTGGTTTTAAATGAAACATTTTTCTCTAGTAAAAAAGGAGCTGTTGTGAATATGTTTGAGGAATAATGCACAGTACTCCTTCTGGATAGTTATTTAGTGTCCCAAGCTTTGATTTTAAAGCTTTGAGTAGCTACAAAATGCTGAAGACCTCTTCTGCCTTAGAAACCTGTCCTTTAGGAACAGCTTAGTTTTTAGAAACTCTGTTCTTTATCTACCAAAGCAAACTGTGTTTTCCCTACAGAAGTAATCCAGAATTTTAAAGGGTAAAATTCAAAAATACTGCAAACCAGATACCCAGAAAATGGGGGCCTATATTTGATGTATATGTATTTCCTTTTGAAAGATTGGTGTTTTTTTTAAATGGAAGATTTTTTAAAGTTTCTGTATTAGTTCTTTGTTTAAATAGATTTTTCTAAACATTGCCTTGAGAGCTTAGCATCTTCTAAAATTCCTTTCTTCAGACATTTCTGTAAAGCAAACAGATTATTCCTTGTTATCAGAAAACAAAAGTAATAGAATTTTGCATCAAAATACTAATAGGGATTAGTATTACAAGAAGGAAATCTAATAAGTATTTTGTTTAGTAGAGAGAAGTCTTTATATATTGCACATGCTGTTCAGTTTTTCTGAGATATATCTTCCAAAAGAATTTAGCAATTAGAAGTGTGGTGGTAAAAGGTCTTGTGAAAGGAATGCCTTAGGTAGATTTTTTTCTGTTATTCCTGTGAACAGAAGTTATGCAAAAAAAAGAACAAACAAGTAAATTAATAAATGTCCTTATTAAAATAATTTAACTTTATACTCAAAGTGATTTAAAAATTTGTGGCAGACAATTAGTCTCTAATTCCTTGTGTTCACAGTTTAGGAGGTCACGAACTTTGGCTACTCCTCTGCATTAAGGTTAAACAGCTTTGGAGACAGAATAAAATTTGGGGTTTGTATTTGTATGAAAAGGAAAGATGTGCTATATCTTTCCATGCAGGGAGACAGGATGTCAAGATATCATTTAATTTAGAAAAGTAGGAAATATTGATCTCTAGTACATAACACTTGAATTCATAAACTTTAATGATTCATTATTGTATCCAGGCTTTTGTTTCAGGCTTAAGCTATATTTGCTTCATTTTGTCAAGAGAATACAGACTGGCACCTGACTACCTACTATCTGATGTGTGAATACATTTTTTCTAGGAAACAACTGAGCCTGTCTTGAGCATGGGGCCATATGAGACATTAGTCAAACAAAGCAAAACAATCCAGCATTTTAGGGCCCATCTGTTAAAAGTGTATTACAAAGCTGTTTTCTCCACTGCTGAAAGAAAGTCATGTAGCCCAGTATGTAGTTTATATATTTATACTTCAATCTATTATAATTTCATGAATGCTTGCTTTTGCCTTGGGAAAGAAACATAAATTGTTTAGTTTAATCAAAGACTTATCAAGAAATTCAGAAGAGATTGCATGATTGGAATTAAATCTGTGTTGTTAAAGGGCAGATATAAATATTAATTCAATTTTATTTTTAATTTAGCTAGGCCTGTAGTAAGAATTTTTTTAAAGAGAAATATACCTTTCAAAGCCCTTCAAGTACAAATATGCAGATAAGTGATTATGGCATTAGGAACAGAAAGCAGTTCTTATGTTGGATCTTACTGAGTGAAGCAACACCATTTACCCAGCTTTTTTAGCAGAATCAAAAACAGGGGGCAAATATGAGATTTGTTTCTCAAGCCAAGCCTTCCTTGCAGCCAGTGATGGAAAACTTTGAAAAGGAACAATTAGGTCCAAGTAGCTGGAAAGAGGACACTGAAAAATAAATAAAGTGTGGGAATCAATAAATTAAGGCAAGTAGCACCTGCAAAGTCTCATAACATTGTATTAGATAGATTTTTCATCAATTTTACTTTATTTTATTAGCACTTACTAGATTTTCTGACATTTCTCATTACAAAAATTGGTGTTAAAGGTTTATTTATAGGTTATAGTATTTTTTCATACACTTTTGTAATATTGGTCAGTCTAAAATTTTGTCTAAAATGTTTGTTTTTTGAGGGTGGGGCAGTATGCCTAAAAGAAATACAGGAGTTTAAAGCAACAGGAAAAAGAAAACGGTTTTCTTCAGCATGGTGTCATACAGGTGTCCACTTTGTTGATCAGATAGATATAGAAGTATGGATTCATGTCATGGGGTGCTGCTATTCTAGAGATAATTTCATTAATGGCAATAGTTAATTGGCATTTACTCATGATAGAATCACTTTTATACCAGAATTTAGAAAGCAAGTGTGGATTTTAGGAGCAGTAGGTTATCTTCTGTATTTTCAAGGTTATGTTTCTCTAAGATTTTGTGTCTGAAAAGACCCTGTAGTATTTAATTGGATAAGATGGTTTTTTTCTCTGTTTCTCTTCTATTTCCTTTCTTGAGGTTGGAAAATTTCTATGAGTAGCACAAGCATTCTATATAACCCTTTTTATTGAGATAATTATTGCTATGAATACAGGTATTAAAAGAAAAAACAATCTAAAAACATATGGAAGACCTAATATTGCAATACTCATAATTGGAATACATCAATTTTTTAGATAATTCTATCTTACTAGGTGACAGTCCTGGGGATATGGTATTTTATGAGAAAATTAAGAAATTCAGGAACTGTTCAGAAATGTATAACAGGTTTCAGGAAAATCATGGGGGGAAAAGCATAATATGATTTGAATATTTTTAGAAGATTAAGATTTTTTATGTTTGGTTATTTTCTAAAGTTTGGATAGTTTCAACAATATAAGTAAACTCTAATGTCCATAAAACTCATTCTTTACTGGCATTTGTGAAAATTGATCTTTATACTTAACTTCTTCCACCATTCAGTCTTTAGACATGGGGAACCCTTGGCATATTTTGAGCTGAGTATCCTTTCATTTTTGTGTGAATATTCTTTCAAATACTGTATATTAAATACAATAATTTGGTTTAATCTGGAGTGCTTGAGCTGTCTTGCATAAACAATTATATTTTTATTATAATTCCTGTTATAGTCATCTTTGAAAACTGAATCACATTTGAATGATACCTCCCACCCCAGAACTTTCTCTGGATAATAGTTGAAAAATCTGCGTAACGGTGATACTCATCTGAACACACTTTTTTCTTCTTCGTTGTAATATGCTACAGTTTGATTATGGAGGGCTGAGGTTTTGAGACAAACATTGGCTCTGCTTTTATCTTTTTGAAGCTAAGGTGGTCTTGCTATCAGACTTTAGGTTGATTAGGTGTACTGTTCTCTCTAGCTACTCAGTCAGGATTAATAAGGTATGAGTAAAATAAAATGTGATTCAAAATGAAATTGGATTGCCAGAAATGCAACAAGAGAACTGCTGATATGGAAGAAATGCTCAGTTAATTCATTTTATTATATAAATAAGTTATACTTTCTCTAGAGAGAAATCTAGCTATGTTTGCTGCTGTAGTTGCATGATACTGCAAGTCATTAGCATATTTTCAGAAGAAGCATTCTCTCCCTTCACCATTATAAATATTTATGAATTATTTTCTGATTTGTTTTAGAATATATTTTTGTGAAACTTACTTGGGTATAATTAAGTGTATTGCATCCAACTTACAACCAAGGTTTGGGTACCAGACGTGAAAATGCAGATATATGCAGATTATATCTATCTGTCTGTCTGTCTATCTATCTATCTATCTATCTATCTATCTATAGAGAGAGAGATATAGATATATAATGATAATAGGTTCAGACTTACTGTACCTGCATATCAGTTCAGGATATTAGAGTGATCAGTTCTCTATAACTGATTCTGAAGGTTCCTTTGTAACTAGATGGGGGTTTTTTAGCTTTATGCAATCTAAAGACATTTCTCTTTAGGCTGTCAATCATGAGCAGCTGCACTAGTTTGTTACACTGTTCTGTACATGCTTTAGTTATACCTTAAATAACCTTTCTCTGCACCCATCATTTATAATTTGCAGTGATGCCATTAGACATAATCAAGGTTTCTCCTATCTTGTGTTACTATTTTGTATCTTTTGATGCAGTTTCTGTTGGTTTTTTTTTTCTTCAGAAACCTGTGAGATGTAACTTCCTGATAGCATTACATTTATAATAACTGTGCCATTATGATATTTACTTACTATTCTATAGTAAATCCAGGGTCATTCAGTCTAAAAATATAATAGGGTCATTAAGAGATTTCTCATAGATGGAGACAAAGTACGTTCATTACTACTTATTACTAATATCTATTTGTTATCATGTTATCTGTGGTCCTTTATCACTGAAACACCACAATTTTGATAGAGTGATACAGTTCTTTTGTAGGTGGGTTTTGCTGTTGTATAAGAAGTAGCTGATATCTTGTTTAGACTTTCTTAATGCTTTTGACACTGTTTCATAAATGAGGAAAACTTACAGAATCCTACAATTACAAAATGCCACTAAAGCATGTCCCTGAGCACCGCATCTCGTTGTCTTTTAACAGGGATGATGACTTTACTTCTCTGGGCAGCTGGATCCAGTGCTTCACAACCCTTTTGGTGAAGATTTTTTTCTAATATCCAGTTTAAACCTTGCCTGACATAACTTGTGGACATCTCCTCCTATTGCTTATTACCTGGGAAAATAGACTAATCCCCACCTTCCTTTCAGGTAGTTGTAGAGCGATAAGGTCTCCCCTGATCCTCCTTTTCTCCATGCTAAATAACCCCAAATTCCCCTGCTGTTCTGCATGGGACTTATCCTCCAGACCCTTCCCCATCCCCCTTGCCCTCCTCTGGATACACTCCAACACCTCAATGTCTTTCTTGTAGAAAGGGGCCCAAAACTGAACACAGTATGCAAATGAAGGCAAAATAGTTCAGGGAACTAAATTATTAAAATAGTGATTCAGTGAATATGTAACAAATGAAAAGTCCTTGGAATTGTTATGGATCCAAACTCCCAAAGAAGTTTGCTGGTGACCTAAATGGAGTGGAAAAAATGCATGTTAGACTTGCAATGCAGTGTGCTACTGCAAATACCTTGAAATATATGATTAGAATT
>WEIU01004145.1:101700-118322 GCA_013389925.1 Aegithalos caudatus
ATTTTAATGTGCATAGTAACACCTACCATAGAGTGATAATTAATAGCAAAAATGAGAATCAGATTATTTTCTTTGTTTTCCTGTAAAAAATATCCTGTTGATTCATTTTTACTTGGTTCTTTTTTCCTTTGACATTTCCAACAAGCACTTAACACTGTTTTTCTGATTTACAAGGAGATTTTGAAATGTTCCTTGCATCAGATTGTAGCAAGTTGGCATATTTGAATTTGTGAATTAAGGTAAAAACTACTACTGTAGCATGTTTTTAAAGGCTAGGTTGGGAATTTTTCTNTAGCATTTCAGCTCTGGCTTCTGCAGTGAGATGCCAAATTTTAGAGTTAATTGCATTGGCTTTCCCTTGAGGGGATTGAATTGCTCAGACTGGGTTCCAAAATATGCTGACTGAGGAGTGGCCATAAGGGTTCAGAAAAGAAAATTGTAGCATAAGAACAGTCCTTGTCAATTGAAGGGTTATTTAGAAACATAGCTTAACAATTTTTTGTTGGAAAAGGTATTTAAAATCCTTTCAAAATAAAAGTCAGCATTATCTCTTTTGAAAAAGTCTATAGCTCGGTTTTCTGTTATAGTATCCTGAAGAAAACATTTCTTTGAAGATCCAGTCATGATCTCCTGTATCATAAGTGTCCCAACATGTACACAATCAAATAAAAGAATAGGTAAGAACAGTTCCTATATTTTGCTCTTCCTAAATTATAAGCAAGAAAAACGTGTAGTTCAGTCCATAGAGTTGTTACTTTTCTTCCTGTTGGAAACTGGAATGGGCTTTGAGGATTTGTCTTGTCCATGTCCAGTGACTCTCTAGGATCAGGTGCTCCAAGGAATTCCTTAATGTTTCTCTTACTTGTTTAGAAACAGGCTTTTAGTCACTGTATTTTAGTACATTATGATCAGTTTATTTATTTTAAGACAGTGAGGCTTACAGCATTTTTTAGGTTCACAGGCATGGATGTGTGCATTCATTGTATTCAAGTTTTTCAGTTGGAAACTAAGTACTTACTTGGACCTGCTTTTAATAATATTTTTTTAAATTATATGTTTTTGTTTACTCATGTTGATGTGTTTCCTTTTGTTTGTTGTGGTGTGATGTTACCTTTTATTTGCTATGCCTTCCAGCTTGTTTTTAAAAGATGTATGAATCGATTTGTAAGATGAGGCAGTGTCAGGAATGATATTTTATTTTTTGATGTCAGAAGAATTTATAAACAAAGCCATTTACCTACAGGAAAATGATAAAGGGTTGTCACTGACTTTTGGTTGAGAACGCACAATGGTATTCCTCAGCAACTTTAAAAAGGGAGGCTAGTCAGTGAAGAAATATACTTCTGCATCTTTGCATTCTCTCCTTTCAATGTCATTGCCTTCAGTCTTTTCAAATTCTGCAAAAGGTAGCATTTAGCACAAGAAGGCATTTGAAGAAAAAATAAACGACTGCAGAAAATGGGATGTTGTTTCTTTTGAATTGTCATGGACAGAAAACTCAGCCACAGCTTTGTCAGGAGCTGTGCTACAAATCTTGACTAAATACAAGGTCTGAAGTTTTCATTTTGTTTTAATGTCCCTTTCAAGACTTTCGCCAAGGGCAGGGAAGCAACTGCTTGAGATTTACCCAGTTTATAAACAGAAGCTGTGTTATGGGTCATAAGAATAAAAAGTGTACCTAGCTCAGTTGTTTTTCTCCATCAGTGGCCATAAGCTGATATGCAATGAGCAGTAAAAGCAAAACAAATTTATATGTTTTTCATAACCAGCATCCCAACTTGTAGTGGTTTCTCACTCATGAGCTTTCCATGCTTTCTCTGCTTGGTGATTCTTAACAGATCCCTCCTCCAGTGCCTGTCCAGCCTTTCCTTGAATTCACTGCTATATTTGCATCCGCAAAACTCTTTGCCAAAAATATATCCATGGCTTCCTACCCACTGCCAAACAAACCATCTCCTGTGATTCATTTGAATCTGAATCTCGCTCTCTTCATTTCGTACCCTCAGTTCCTCTATTAGAAGAGTGGGTTAATAATTTACCCCCAGCTCTCTCTCACCACATTGCTTTTTGATCTGTACTTCATTCACTTTCTCTGCTGGCCTCTCCACCCCTTCTCCAATCTGAAGAGGCCTCTTTGCTCCTCTGACATGAGCTGTTTCATTCTTCTTCCTCTCTGACCCTTCCTATTCTCTCTCTTTGAGAGGAATGAAAGGTGTGATGAGCTCAGGTGTGGGTAAATCATGGTCATAGTGGCACAAAAATGCTCTCCATTTTTCTTTGTTGTTCTTGTGACCAACCTTAGCTCTTGATTTACTCTTCTGACAACTACTGGGGACCAAGCAGGTGTTTTTAGAGAACTCTCTATACTGTCCTGAGGCATGAAGCCCCTCTTTTCCTAAAATAGATGCTCATGGTTTCCAGACTTGTACTAACTGATGAATTTCTGTGCTGCAATTTCCCCATTTCCTTAAGAACCAGCATCAAAAGTCTTTTGGAAACCCAAATATGTATTAAAAATTAATTTAATATGGACATTTATACTTAGGTAAATTGCCCTTGTATTTTAGCATGTGTGTTATCCTCTCCCTGTGTCATCATGTGAAGTAACAGTGTATGTTCTTTAGTCATGCACCTCTTTTCTTCTGAAATGCAGCTTCATTACCAGGACATTAAAATGCATTAATGACATGAGCTATATACCTATATCAAAGTTCAAACTTCTTATCTCAATTAGAATTGGAAAAAATTGGAAGAAAACTTTACAATTCAGATAAATCTTTTTATTCTTTTTAAAGTGAATGGGCTGCTACTTTCATCTTCTAAGATCAATGAATTAAATATGGGTTCAGTATAAATTTTGTGCCCTTCTAATCAAATGATATTCATCTGTTGCATAAGAAATTAATGCAAATTCAATGTCTCAGGTAAAAATAGTAACCATAAATCTGTGCTTTAGATAGGTAGGATTCTTATTTACTCTAAATGATGATAAAATGAATTAATACTCAACTGTAACGAATGTTACAGTAGAGTGTTGAGAGTTTATTTCTGCTAAACAATAGCAAGACTGCTAAAAGTTATTTTAAAAATTTCAGTGATGATACATATATTTAATTTCTGTTGAAGAATTACCTTTCTTTTATTAAGCTCTTCTTGCAAAACCAATGTTGGAATTTAGCATCCCTGTTTTTGGAGTATGCAAATTTACTAATGAGACTATAGGTCCATAGTGAATTACAGCTACAGGCAGGTAAATTAAATAAGGAATTTTTAAACATAAATCTTCTGAAATATATGATTCAGAACTTTATTTTGTATTATATCTGCAGAAGGATTTCTGATTGCATTAAAAATGACACCATTTTTTGGGATTTTGGTTTTGTTTTTTTGAGTTGATATCTTAAGTTTTAGCTTTCATATTTCCAGATTCTGTATTGCATTATTATGTAACACTGAACTTCATATAAAGTGCTAGCAAGTTCTCTTCACAGCATAGTTAGACAAAACAATCCTTTTCCAGCCTGAGAGCCAAGGACACCATTGCAGCTTCAGGCCCAAAAAGTATAAACAACAAACTGAGGAGACCAAACTGGGAGGATGGGACTTCATAACCTGAAGCTGTAATTGGACAATTGACCCCAATATGTAAATGGACAAAAACTTATAAAAATGTGAAAACTCGTGACCGGTCATACATCATCCATCTTGGGTCCATCTTGGGCAGGGCCATGGCCAGGCTCTTGTACTGCCCAAGGTGTATCCTTTAAAGGCCTTTCTAATAAATACCGACTTTATTCCTTTAACACTGTCTAGCCTCTGTTCTAGGTAGCCTCTGAAGGCATCAGATTAAACATTTAAATGAGGAAAGAGTTTAAAAATGAAAAAGTCCTAAATGTTGCTATTGAAAATAGGAATACTTAGAACATTGTAGAAGACTTGAGATGCAGGATAGATACCTCACCTGAAGAAAATACGGATGAATGAACAACTTGTCTTGTCTCTCTTGGAATTCAGGATATTTCTTCCTTGTCAGCTCAGAAATTAGCTCAGCAGATATTGCAGTAGTTTCCTTAAATCAAATCCAAAAAAAAGTATTTTTCTATGTGAAAGTGTTTACATGACCAGGGTTTGGAATAGAATAAAGAAGGGAGAAAGCCATTCTACACCTAGAGGAAACAACAACAGAGTAAGTTACCAGGGGGTATCTTTTTCCCTCCAAATAGAAATGGTTTTGATTAGAGAAGTAGTATACAGAAATGTACATATTCAGCTAGCTAATAATTGTTACATGAAATATCTCTGTAATTCCATTAAAAATTCCTTGCACTCACAAATTCGGTATGTCAAATCAAAATTCTAATTCAGGTGCTGATGCCTACACGAGAATATATTTTATGTTGTATGTATAAATAAAATAACTGTTACAGACTGCTCAAAAGACAGGAATTTTTCCCTATTTCTATTGTTCAGTGAAGCAAAAAGCAGCAGCAATCATGCTCTCAAGAAAGATAACATTAGTAAAATCCTGTGTACCTTTAAAATAATTGGCTTTATGTTTGTGTATGCACAGCAGCCAAGGACTTAATGAAAACTTTTAAATCCTTCATTCATACAGCCTCATAGAGTGTAAACAACCAGGTAGAAGATTTTGATAGACTGCCTCATTATAGTGGTGCCTGTGCCATTTAATCACAAAGCAAACAGCAAGCCAGTGGCCTCTTACAATGTAGAATGTAATTTTTCTATTTGAAAACTATTTTGCACAAGCCAAACTCAATTGCTTTAAAAATAAAAGCTGAGGCACCTATTCCAGCCTACTTATATTGACCCATATATATTTTCCTTACAACTCAGGATGGATATGCCTGGATGATACCCAGAGCTGTCAAAATATTACCATACAGCACTAAGTTTATTTATAAAAAAATAGCTTTCACTATGGAAGTTCTTCATAATTTCTCTTTCTTCCTTTTCTTTTTTATTTTATCATAATGAACATAAGCAAAACCTGCATCTTTGTTGCAACTGTTGGGATTTCTTTATAAATTTTCTATAACTCTTTATTTTTTTCAAAATAGAAGCCAAAATTCAGCCAAAAATATGTTAGAATCAGGTACAATTTAAAATTCTATGTTAAAAGTATTTGGGTTTTGATACAAACTGTTTTATCATCTTCATTTAAAGAATGAATTCTATTTGAAGTTGTCAGTTAAATCCATTGTGTGATGCTGTCTTATTATATACTTTAATAGTTCTTTCAGTCTTCATTTAAAAATACCTTGTTTATAGCAATATTTGAATATTTGCTAACTACTAAATAATTTGTGTCTTCTTAATCATGAGCATGCTCTATCTTAATTATAGTACTTCATCTTACCAGTATAATTAAACCACAATAAAATATGTAATTAAACCTTCCCTGATGGAATACAATTTATAATTGTCCTGGTTTAGCACCAGCCAGCAGCTAAGCCACACACAACCATACACACACTTTCCCCAGTGGGACAAGGGAGAGAATCAGAAGGGTAAAAGTGCAGAAACCCGTGGATTGAGATAAAAATACTTTAATAGGCAAAGCAAAAGCTGTGAGGGCAATCAAACCAAAATAAGGAATGAATTCAGAGCACCACATGGACAGGCAGGTGTTCAGCCAGGAAACCAGAGCCCCATGACACATAATGGTTACTGGGGAAGACAGAGACATTCCATACATCTCCCTGTTCCTCTTCCTTCTGCCAGCTCTATATGCTGAGCATGATGCCATATGGTTTGGAATGTCCCCCTTGCATCAGCTGGGGTCACCTGAACTGGCTGTGTTCTCTCCCAGCTCCTTGTGCACCCTAGCTGCCTCACTGGTGGGATGGGATGAGGAGCAGAAGAGACCTTGACTCTGTGTAAGTGAAGTTCAACAGTAATGAGAAGATCCCTAGATTATCAACTGTTTGCAGCACAAATCCAAAACACAGCCCCATACCAGCAACTGTGGAAAAAATTAGCTCTGTCCCATTCAAAACCAGCACAGTAATATAACATTCAGTGGATAGAACCTCTCATTAAGTTATATACAATTTTTTAGTAGTATAAGTGAATGTCTTCTATATATTTTGTTACCTTTCAGGGTTTTTTTTGTTTGTTTGTTTGGTGGGGTTTTTTTGTGTTTTTTTTTTTTTTTTTTTTTGTGGGGTTTTTTTTTTTTTTTTTTTTTGTGGGGTTTTTTTTTTTTTTTTTTTTTGTTTGTTTTTTTTTGTTTTGTTGTTTTGTTTTGTTTTGTTTTTTTTGTTTTGTTTTTTTAAGAAGGATATAAGTACTGGACTACAAAGTCTACAAAGCCTGTTAGGCATAAATAATTTTATCCAAATGAATATAGTTCTTCAGACCAAGGGTGGAATTCTGTCCTGAGAAGAACTGTAATGAAAGGCTGTGCAAGAATTTACATTCCAAACAGCTTGTCAAAGTGAGACCAAAGTCTTGAACTGTGAGCTTTCTGCACAGAGCTGGATTCTGCCCTACAATTACAGAAAGTTGAAGAATGAATTACTTTTGCCATGACATTTTCTTGTATTTCAGGTGAAAGTTTGCATCAGCAGATATTTGCACGGCTCTAGCTGCTTTTTGCAGTGAATCTCACTGAAGCTAAAGGGAGCCTGCTTATGTCTGTCAAGAGATTCTGTATGCAAATGTATGCATATGAGAAGAATGAGATAGCCAGATAGACTGAGTGATCATATTGGCAGGGACCTTCTTTATGGCTTCCTGAGTTCCATTGTCTGAGGTGAAATAGGAAATGCAGACACTTTTTCAGCTATTGAAACTGTTCAACATTATTAACTTGGTGCTTAATATATTACTAATCATGTCAAAGTGAAACAGAAAAATACAGGGCAGAAGCCCTTAATGTAGTTACAGCAGGAGGAAGACTGTGTGAACACAAAGTGCTGTTGGTGGGATAAACCTACTGTAGAGGTGACATCTAAAATATGCAGAAGCTACCCCAGGTCAGAGTAAATCAAATTGCTAAAGTAGTCAGGTTGCCATCTCTGCTTTTCATTTTGATTAATTAGATGCCTAAGTAAAAGCCACTACAATTTACAAAGTCATTTTTCCTTGATGTTGCCTTTGTTTTGCTGATTCTTTAAAAATTATGCCCACTGAACTATAAATTGTATGTATTCTTCCATAAGGCTTGTGTGTTGTGAATAGATACTCAGTATTTTGTTTTATCTGGACCTAAGCTTCATAGGACAGAGTAAGTAGTTTGAAATTCAGGAATTCAACAGCTCTTTTGTTGTATTTTACTTTCTCTATACATCGTTGCTTTTATTATGTGTATTTTGTATTATTTTTAATTATATGTAAAATATGTAGGAAACATGGTGCCAGTTTCTGAATTGGACTCCCAAAGAACTTGGCACAGTCATTCTGTCCTGTCCCGAAAAATCTGCATTTTTTCAGTTTTCAGTGAAGAGATTTGTGGCTAGTGTCATGATAAACCAGAATCCTAATAGTTGTCATTTATCATCCAAAGAGGGACATGTATCTGAAGAACAAACTGATTCCCATTAATGCTTCAGAAAAATGAAGCTTGTCTTTTCTTTCCTTTTCTTTTTGAAAGCACACTCATAAGCTCTGTAGACTAAAACTCTTGGAAGGTCAATTTTTCTTAGAAGGTTTCAGGGTTTCCAACCCCTTCTTAGAGGGTTTTCTCTGCCTTCAAACAATAAGGCTTTGATTGTGTTCTTTTGGAATAAGTGGAAGGTTTCCCATTGATCTAAATGCAGATCATGCAAAAATAAAAATGACATCATTATACAAGAGACCAAAGGAGAACTATTGAATAGTTTTAATGTTTCAAACCTATATGAAAACCCGAGAAGAGCTTCAAATTTAGTACTTGAAAAAAAAATTAGATTTCAAATCTGGCTGGTTTTGTTTTCTTATTTGCCTTATTAAAGACTACTGAAATTAAATGCTTCAATGGAGACATTTATGGAACTGACAGATACAACAATTATAGGTCAGCTGGAAAGTTTTTCCTGATATTACTTTTAAAAAAATACAATTCTTATAGGAATTATGTTCATATAAGGAATTAAAGAATGGCTGTAAATTGATGTTTCCAATTAAAAATTAGATTAAAAAAAGTTGTTTTGTTAGATGTAGAAAGAAATAATTAATTTTATTTTCCTGTCCTGTACTTCCATTCCAAAATTCATCTCCCATAATACAGAGTTCACTTAGTTCACTTTTTCACAATAGAAAAAATACTTTCACAAGTAGAAGTTCATGTGTTTGTGGGGGAGTCACACAATGGACAATGTAGCAGCCTGAAGTGCAACTTAAATGCGGCAGAAGCAGGTCGTCACCACTGGAAATTAATTCTAAATCTCTGTGTTTGGAAAGTGAGAGATTTCCTGTTGTTTACTTCATAATTATCTTTATATAACTTTTAAAAATTCCAGGTTTTATCTATTTTGAAACTAAAACACTTAGCTAGTTTTCTGTTTGCATGAGTTAGTGCTTATTTCACAAAAAAAAGATATATCTTCAATAACTGAGATGACCAAAGGAAGCCGGTCTGTTTACCCAAAAGTTAATAGTAAGAAATCTGGATAATTTAATTTATGACTCTCGTTCTTATTGTCTTCCTTCTTATAGTTGTTACCTGCACAGCTGCTCTAGGCATTTTAGAAACTACAGTAATTTTTTGTTCACACCAAAACAGTTTTCTCTCAGATTCTGAGTACACCCATGCTAATTAAAGTAACTATATTTTAACTGTTAAAATCCCTTTTAAGATAAGAAAGCATAAGCTTTCAGAGTAAAAAAAAAAATATGGTATTGCCATTTTACTTCCTTGGGATTTTTAGATCTAGTGAAATTAGAGATTTAAAGTCTTATGTGGGCATGTAATCATCTATACTCAGTGATTTGGCAGAAACACAGTGAAAAGTAGAGATAATTCCACTGTCCTGTCTCTCCTCAAAGCATGGCTTGGGTAGACTCCTTATACCAAATTACATAAGCATCTTTGTTGTATTTTTTAAATCTTCTGCATATTTGCTGATATTGCTTAAAGGTGTGCTAATTACTGTCAGTTGCTATAATGCTGGACACCGGTGAGCTTGGAATTGGGCAAAGACAACCAGTTCATTTTATGTAGGACACTGAACAGGGAGCAGATGGTAATAAGCCTCAGTCAACATCAAGCTGGGGAGGATTCACACCACCAAGCTAGATGTGGAAAACTCAAAATCCCTTGGCTAATCCCATGAGCCAGCCATTCTCCCTAATTGTGTCTTTCCATAAGAAGATGTACTTTACGTGTTCCAGTCTCAGCTGAATGAACAAACATGATTTAATGTACTGACTGTAGGATTTTGCTAATCTATTTATTAGTTCCCCTTTCAAGGGAAGCTATAATGATGTGTTTTCACTTAAAGCAATTAGAATGTATTTTTAACAGGGGAAATAACTTAGATTATAATTACAGAGCATTATGCTGCACTTTTAATGATTTTGCTCTTTAAAAAAAATGGAGAGTGAGAATCATTTTGCATGAAGTTACTACCTTGCTCTAACAACCTAATACTAACTTCCTTCTCAGGCTGTTGGGTGACCACAGTTGTCGAATCAGGGGCCTATGTCTTAGACTGAAATAAAAAAGAAGAAAGTCAATGGACATTTACAATTGCATCTGTAGCAGCTGAAATACTTGAGCCTTTGTATAGTTTTGATGCACAACCAAAGCTAATTTGTGAAGGTTTTACTGCTGTTTTTTTACATTAATAGTTTGCAGTGCTGAATGTTTAAAATAAAAAAATAAATCTAATGCTATAGTGGCAACAAATCTACAAGACAGTAAAAGCAAGCATGCCTTGTCCAACAGACAGCAAAGATAAAATAAAAGGAAGGACAAATGCAATTCTACCCCTTTGCCATGAAGAAACTATGTGACACATGGACTTGGCAAAGAGTTGGTTTAGAAAAAAGTGGGCAATCACAAAATAGTAGATATGGAGGATGGCAGGTAGGTCTTCAGCCTTGTGCTTCCACTGGTTTGCATGCGTGTGATGGGGAAAGTGGCAGCTGCTGTGGAGTCTGGACCAGTACCACAAGAAAATTTCATCCCTTTTCTCAGCTGCAGTGTAGACTCTTCTCTAAGAAGGCTATTTGGCTGAGCAGTTTTTGCCTTTTTTTTTTTCTCAAAGGAAGCGATATACATTTTCCTAACCCTGAGTCTTTCAGCAGGCATCGAAATTACTGAAATAATGGATAGTCAATAAAAGAGAAGTCTCATATTAGTGAGGTTATCTCAATCAATCCTCTATACAGAGACCTAACTGAAAAGTGAACTATTATTCTTCTCTTTAATTCTCTGAAATTACCTCACATCAACAAACCTTGCTAGATCCCCTCCTGTGGAAGGTAATTTTCTAAAAGCATGCAAATAAAAAGCAGAAATGGCACTGTGTTGTAAAAGTGAGACAGAACACGAAAGGTTAGAGATTATGGATTTACAGTCAAATGGTTGATGACATTAGTCCTTTCACAGTATTGCTGTAATCTCTTAGGTAAATGCTTACACTTTTTAGGAATTTCACTGCACAGTGTACATTAATAAAGGGTGCTTGGTGATTTGGGCAGTCTGAAAGGAGGGAGATTCTAAGGTCTAGGTATTTCTATTAAGAAAGTGGAGACAGCTTCTCATTGCCTTCCTAGACATTGGAAATAAGTGATGAGCTGGTAAAGTTTGGATCTTGAATGCATGCCTGGAATATGAGCCTGAGTGCAATGAGAACAGAAGTAATGGGTTTGAATGAGTTCTTAGTGTACTGAAACTGAAAGACATAGGAGGCTGAGATGGTGGGGAGAAGGTAGGGCTCAGCAGATGAGGGGAATAGGAAGGGTGCAATAAACGTAGATTCATAACACAGCTCAGATCTCTTGCAGACATGTTTCTGATAAGTTGAAAATAAAGTTTAGCTTCACATATGGTTTTTGTTGAGGTTCCATAACTATCAGATAAAACATGGGTTATTATTGGTAAATTATGGTACCTGGTAAATTATGACCTACCTGCATCTCAAAATAGTTTCAGCCATCATACCAGTTCTCTTTTTCTGCACACAGGTAGATATTTCTCTTTTAAGACACTGTGAATCAGAGAACTAATCAGGAATCTGTGTAATACATAATATTGGAAGATGATCCATGTTGTTCTTTAACCCTCTTCTGATTGAGAGAAATATCTTAATTTGGTTATAGATCCATCTTAAAATGTCTTCTTTAGTCACAGTGGTTTATTAAATCCTCTAGGTGTGGAGTGGCTGTTTGAGATGAATTGGCTGGGTGCCGCTAGAAGCATTTGGCTCTTGTAAAAGTCTATCAAGTCTCAACATTTTTGTTTTGAATCCTTGAAAGGGTTACAGGATTTGAGAAAAAAAGCCTGATGCTGGCTCTTGGGGTATGTGGGTGAGCTGGAATTTTAAAGATGCGAGTGAAGAACAAGGAAAGCATGGAGGTTTGATTCAGAACAGTTCTGTCAAAGATAGAGAGACTCTGGAAGACAGAGCATGTGTTCAATATGTTGTTAAGTTTTCCTCCTTTTGCTTTGTACTTTCCTATCACAAGGCTGCTATTGTGTAGGCAGCTTGTCAATGTACAATGTATTTGAAATTCTCTGATAGGAGCAAAGTGACTAATTTGCTTAGTGTGAAGGCCTAACAGTTTGTAGTCAAATGATTTCTTTTGTCAGTTTAGGATCTGAGAAATATACTCTATGGGGTACTCTTGGAAAAAAAGTTCTAAAATTTCATCAGAGTTCTGATATCTTGCTAAAAAAGTCTCCGTGAAGTGCTTTTTTGTTTGTTTTCTCTTCATGAATAATGATTGTTATTAATGTGGTAGCTTTTTGCCAGAGCTTTTTTGTTTGTTAACCAATAGTGAAACCTATACTGTTGTGAATATCAATTTACTATTAGTGTTGTTTAGTAAGTAATGAATGATGGCAGCAGGCAAAAAAATTTAAATCAACTTCATGTCTAAAATGTAGTGTACATTGTGTTCTTCTTTCCTCTAAGGGCTTTATATTGAGTACTGCTATAGTAAGGCATGTGAAGAGCTCATCCTTTATTTAGATAATTTGTGTTTTCATACAAATGGTATAAGGAATGGGAATGGACATTAAAATCAAGTGTCTGTTTTGAGGTATGCATCCATTCACTATTTGAGATTTACTGGAAGTAAATAACGGACTTTGATATTATAATTAGTTTAAAAAACTAACAAAACCACAATAAAAAGGACTTGTTCATTTGTTTCTAAGTATTTGTTTTAGTATTCTAGCTGGCGATAGTTTGATCCACTTTGAGGACACTTGAAACTGGCTCCATATTTGAATGCTTGACAAACATTTCTTCAGCCTTGCTTTTCTCTTCGCTTTCAGTAAGAGTAGAAGCCATGACGGTGCTTGGAAATTGGTGTGTTGCCATGGAAATATATGTGATACCACCAGTTCATGCTTCATTGCCAGATCCAATGTGAAGATATAAATGAGGGGAAAATTTCTAAGATGCTGTTTCTATACAGGGAAGACTAAAATACATAAAATATTAATTATGAGTTAATTGAGGTGTTTTTAGTACACCACGACATTCTGATGTTTTTTTTTCCTATATCTGATATGTAAAGCACTTGTCTAAATTTTAAGAACTTCAGGTTCTGTGCCTGATTCAAACTGGTCAGACACAAACCTATTTCAATCCAGGAATTAGGGTGGTCAATATAGATGTCAAATTACATCAGACTTTACATAATACTCTGTTGTTCTACTATCCTGGTTTCATCTGGGATAGAGTTAATTTTCTTGCAAGTAGCTGGTACAGTGCTGCATTTTAGATTTAGAACTAGAATAGCGTTAATAACACAGGGATATTTGGGGTTTTTCTAAGCAGTGTTTACACAACATTGAGGCCTTTGCTCCTCACCCCACCCTGCCAGCAAGGAGGGTGGGGTGCACAAGAATTTCTGAGAGGCACAAACAGGAGAGCTGACCTTGACTGACCAGAGGGATATTCCATATTTTATGGCATTATGCTGGGTATACAAGGCAGGGATAAAGCTGGCTGGGGACCACTGCTCAGGATCTGGCTGGGCATCAGCAGATGGGTGATGGGTGAGCAATTGCATTGTGCATCACTTATTTAGGGTATTCTAACTAATTCCACGAATTCCTGTTGTTTTCTCTTCCATTTCTATCCTATTAAACCATTGTTATCTAAAGACACAAATTTTGGTTTTTTGCCCCCAATTTTCTCCCCCATCCTGCTGACAGGGGACAGGGAGTGAGTGAGGCAAGTGTGGTTGTTTGGCTACCTGCTGGGTTGAACAGTGACACCTACATTTTTGGTTCCCATGAACCAGGATGATTGTTCTCTAGTAAGCTGTAGGCAAAGTCTCTTTACTAAATTCAAGAAATTAACAAGGTAATTGTTAATTTTGTAATTGATGGAGGAACTGTCAGCAGTCATGTTGAAGTTTCTGGTTGGGTATGTGTGTGTACATGCAGGGGAAAAGATTCTGTCAGACATTTATTTTGCTTGGTTTGGAGGGATTAAGTGAAGAAATTGGAGGTGGGATGGGGGAGGTCCAGAAGGGGAGAGAAATTTCTGAGATTTTCACACTCTGCTTGTTTTACTGCAAAACAGGAAATATCTGTCCTATGGGTCTAAACATGATCATTCATGTATGAGATGAGTGTTTTTTAGAGGTTGTCCTTTCTTGGACCTCTCTTTCTCTTCTATGTTTTAGTCATTGCTGCTTGAATAGGTGCAAAATTTCAGGTGCAGAGGTGAAATTCTTGCTCATAAATGAGACAACTGAAGTGCCAGCTTTCAAGTCACAGCTGCAATTTTCATTGGTAAAATTCCCTTGTTTTCAGATTTTGGTGATCCAGGAGTTCTCTGAAGGCTAAGTGATAATTATTTCATTCTATCTGAAAAATGGTTCTTCAGTGACATGACATAAAAATTTAGTTTTCCTTTCCTTCCAATTCTCAGAAATCAAATTATTTTTTCCAGTTTGTATTTAGTTGTGAATAATTGCTTACCTGGGATGTGGTGAATACTACAGCAAGAAAAAAAAAAAAAAAAAAAAAAAAAAAAAAAAAAAAAAAAAAAAAAAAGCAGGATAGCATGAAAAGAAGGGCAGTAAATTTCACTTTATTTATATATTTACCACTATCATATTTTCTTCAAGGGATTTACTATTGGGATTTGAAAGTGGAATTTTTTAAAAAACTTTTTTATTGCTTCTGTGTATCTGACAAGTAGGTTGTTCTGCCTGTCTTCAGCAGTACTTGTAGCTGTTTAGATTAGAAGTGATAAGTCGTAAGAAGACATAAAGTCTAGTTATTCATGCTAGATGTCATCACAAAGAAGTTTTTGCCCTGTTCATTCAGCCAGCATTAACTGCAGATGATGTGCAGAAAATCAGATTTTTGGAATGCATAGAAGTAAATTCTATTTTCTATTTAACCAGTAATTTACATCTGTGGAATTACACCAGTCTCAGACACTTTTCATTACCTGGATTGGTAATGAAAATGTCGAAAATATAACAGAAGAAGATTTTAAGATCAATGAAATTTCAACAATGTCCCTTGTAGTTTGCAAGGTGTTAAATATGTTTTTGAAATTGTCAGAAAGCAGTTGATTTGAGCCTGTGGTCCCTCTAGCCTAGATTGTGATGTAATTTCATGATGGATGCTGCCATCAAAACCACTGCTACATCAGGTTAAAACCTGATGTGGAAAAGAGGAGCCAAATGCTATTACAGAAACTCTCCCCCACCTTAATTTAAAATCTCGTATGTTGGCCATATACTATTTCTTCTCTAAAATTTAACAAAATGGTTATACTTCATCTATGCAGGATACTGGTTATCCTAGACTGGAAGTAAAAGGCACAAATTCTGAACTTTCCCAAAAATGTTTTGGTATGAATGTCATTATGATGTGATCAAAACTTCAAAAATGTGTCAACAAAGACTATATTGTGTAGTGAAAAGTAAAAGCACACATTTTTATAATAGTGTGATCCCAGATACAAAGTTATTTCTGTCCCTTCATAATTTCAGAAGAATGCAAACCACCATTCCAGTGTTTGCAGTCTAATTTCTATTCAGCTTTTGTTCAGAGCCTGACATCTGCATGCATGTTTTGATCTGTACTGTTTCAACTGTAGAGAAGACGGCAGAGAATTATGCAACTCAGAGGCATAAAGCCTGATGGATTAAAAGAAAATGCGTATTCTTACTCTAGACAAAGCAACACTAAACTTTTCTCTAGAAATTGTGGAACCTTGATCCTGAGACCTTGTAATCATATTTTACCTCTATATAGTGGTCCAAAAGCATTGTTAAAAGACCCCTGCTTTCACTAAAGTTAACAATACATAAGCTTTTTAGGAAATCCTTTATTTGGAAGGGAGAAAGTTGAGTTTCAGCTTGGGAGGAGAAAGAGCTCCCATCCTAAATTACTTATTCAAAAATGCAATGAAAAGTTTTGTTGCTGAGAAGAAGTTAGCATTATAAAAACTGGGGACGGGAAATGAGAACAGAAGACTAAGGAAGTGGAAAGAGAAAATTAAGGAAAAAAGCACACAGTTTCAGAAGTAGTCCTTGACAGACAATTGCCTTTGCTTGAGAATTCTGCTTTCAGGATATACAAGTGGATAAACCTCTTGTAGGCTCTGTGGACCAATTTTGCCTCAGCTCATTGAATTCCAGTTTTAAAGATAACAGAGGGCAAAACTGAGAAGAATAAAAAGGCTGTATGTTTAGAGAAAGAGATCTCCAGGTTTCTTTCTCTCTGAAACTCATTACAGAGAAATTATAACTCTAAGAGAAATTTTGACCATTTGAGGTTGAATTTAGTCACTAATTCACTTATTCATAGGATCATGGAGGTCAGCTAGTCCAACACCCCAGAGTGGGACTGTTAACTACTGGTATATGATTTTAAAATACTCTCAGCCATCATATCAAGTTGTGCTGTTCACTGTTTGCAGGAATTCTCTGCAGCAATAATGAAAAGGATACTAAAATAGATTTCTTAATATAAGCACTCTCTTAAAACTCATGCACCATCTCTTATGATGGTTCTAAGAAATTCTAATCACCTGTAGCAAAATCAGGGAGTACTGCTCTAGAAATTAAGAACTTCAACCAGCAATGCTTGCAAGTGCCTATATTTTTTAATAAAATATACTTTGTTTCAATTCTCTGTGCTAATTAATTCTCCTCTTCAAGTGCCTATAAACGAGTTAAATTAGTTAAATTTTGACATCTTCTGTACTTTCATTTTTAGGATATACATTCGCCCCAGTAAAGCTTCTGAGTAAAGGTATATACACACACAATGAGGCATTTAATCGTGGGTGTATTTTTAGAACAAACACCGACTTATATAATTGGTTTGGATCTCTGGAGAAGTTGTGTAGTGTTGTTAAAAAGATCAGTGACAAGTAGAAAGACACAACATGCACGACCTTAAAGGAATTAAATGTGTTGTATGGTGTTACTGAATGAGCTTATGGTCACTGAGGGATTTTTTTTTTTTT
>WEIU01004145.1:118332-147211 GCA_013389925.1 Aegithalos caudatus
TTTTTGCCCTTTTTTTTTTTTTTTTTTTTTTTTTTTTTTTTTATGGTTTGCCTTGCTTTTCTCTGAAAAAAACATCAAAGACATATACTTCAATAAATTAAACTATTTTTTTTCTGTTTATAGGCATGAGGGAAAGGGAGAGACCTTATAACTTCTCTCTTAAAATAATCCCATTGTAAATAAGCAGTAAGACTCTCAAAACAAAGCTGAGAACATGGTCCAAATTTTGTACTGGACAAAAAAATTATTAACCAATTAAAAAATATTCTAGTTAGTCCTAGGCAAAATTATTTAGTTAGCCCTAGGCAGAATATATAGCTTCAATTTAAATTGGAAGTGGTATAAAGGCTTCTAGAACTGAAGATTAAAATAAAAAAAATATGGCCTTCTCACAATCTCTAGATGCTGAAGGCCACAGAAAGACAAGCTGAATATAAGTAGACTACTTGATGTAAATTTTGTCAGGGCAATTTCAACGCTTCTAAAATATTAATACTGTGCCTATAAAAAGAATTTTTCCCAAAGATCAGCTCTAGTATTGATCTTTAGAGGTATATCTTGTAAAAACTTTTTTCTCCTAATTTTCTACTGTGTTTTTATTGTGATTTTTTTTGTTAGCAGTGATCAAAAAAGAAAAATCTGAAAATAAACCAGGAAAATATTTATGTAGACCTGTTAAGAGTAATTCTGACCACCCAACTTAATGACAGTATTTTGAACCCAAGCTTGGCTCAGTTTTGTGAAATAGACTATTGCTCTCTTTTCTTCTGGTTTCTGCCTGTGGTCGGTGGAAATATTGCTCTCACTCCCTTTTGAGCAAGCCCTTCATCTGCAAAAGATGTCTGGAAAAGTTTCATATAAATAAGACATGAAAACCATATAGTCAACTCTGCTATTACTTTCTACAAAGACCAAGTTTTGAAAAAAGGAAAACCCCCATAGACCTCATGTCTTCCAAAGTTTGTACCATTGAAAACTACATTTTAGCTTTTTCAGCCTTCAGAAACAAGAATAAAATCATCAAAAAGATCTACAAAATCTTTTAAAGCACATTACACTAATGCAAGTATTGTTGGATGATGTTTGCTAACAATTAAATATAGGAAACTTCAGCTGTGTGTGTAGAATCAGACTCCTCTATGGCATTGCACAGTGTATCTGATGGAACATATCCTGTGAGGCAATTACTAATGCTAATAATATTCTTCAGTTGCTCTGCTGCTAATAATAAAAGAATGGGGACAGTTCACAGAAGAAAGGAATTCCTGTTGTATTCAACAATAGAAATAGCAGCAGAAAAGGAACCACAGAGAGAGGAAGAATTCTGTGGACAAGTTTAAAAAAATCACTGTAAATAGGGCTGATCTTCTATTATAAGCCTTCTCCATTTATGTAATATTTTATTAATTTATGAAGCCTTAGAGCTTAAATATATCATAAACCAAGACTGTACTAATTTAAAGTGATTGCTAAAAGATATTTAAAAGTCCAGCAGGGCAGACTTAAGGAGACCATAGGGAAAACAGTAAGAACAAGGGACTTGTTAATTTGAAAGGTAGATGAGCCAAAGGAGGAATTACATATTGTGTGGTGAGAAGAATAGAGCTAGATCCTCCTAAAGAAAAATAGACCAAAAGCCTCTGCCATCAAAAGGTAAGATGGTGCAGCATCCTCAACTGCTGAGTGTCACTATGGTTATCCTGCTGTGACCTTATGCTGTGAGTTCACTGGTGAATGCTGCATTGAACTAACACATCTTCACCTGGACAGCTCTCTGCTGATAGATTCCTTACATTTTATGTTAAAAATACAAAAGCCAGTAGTGGAATGTACTGTAACAAGTGATTTCGAGTAAAAGGCAAAAATCCTTTCATGCAGATGTTAGCTGGAAGAATTAGAACTTGCTCTTGGACAAGGCTCATAAATGAAATCACAATAAAAACTCTCTCCAAAGCATGATGGCTATGTATTAGCCACTGAGTCCCCTATGAAAAGGAACCATGAATGTGAAATGTCCAGTATTTTTTCCCTGTGACTCCTAAGAAAGGAATTTATTTCAATCCTAGTGAGCCTGTACTGTAAGGGCAAGAAGAAAAACTGTCACGCTTCCAATATCTCCTTAGATATGAATTGTGTGATGAGTACAGGAGTAGCAGGCAGCTACTGCATGGCTCTCTGCAGCTGAAGGAGGCAGCACTCAGTGACTTGCACATTTTCTCTCATTCATCTATGCCCAACTTACCTAACTTTCTTTCGGTTGGTATGCAAGCTGGGTCACTTAAGTGCACACTCTAAAGCAAAAAGGAATGTGTAGCAATTGATGCTCTGCAGTGCTGGACTTAGACCTGTCTGTATTGAGGCAAGAGTTTTAATGACCGCATACGAAGAGTTGCTTGGATTAATTTCTGAGATACTGGAAATGTAACTGTGGTTTTAGAAACCTATTTATGATAAACATCTATTGGGGAATGGTCCTAGTAGGTGTTGATTAACATGCAGAGACAGGATTTATCTGCTGCTGTCAGCATTTATTATCTGATATATAGATAATGTAAATATATACCTAATATAAAACACTTCTCAAACTGAATTATTCAGTGAGGATGACTGAGATTTCCAGTTTTATTTTATTCAGTTTTACACTGAAAACTTCCTTGTCTCTCCTCCCTCCGCCTTCAAATCAGAAACTTTAATTCTATGGTATTGAAAATTATTTGGGAGTTCTCACCATGACTTTGTTCTAAATAAAATCTGCAAAGAAGGTGCACTTTCTGTGGACTCTTGATGTGTGAGACAGCAACTATGGTGACCTAGTCAAAAGCAACCATAGACAAATTCTTGAATATACTAAGGGTTGGTCATAATTGCTTATTTCGCTGTTCTAATACTAAAAAATATAATAAAGTTGTTAGTCCATTCTCTCACATTATCTAAATTTACAGAATTCTGTATTACAGAATTTGGCAAAATTTTTTGTAGTTCATGATTCATAGCATGCTCTTACTCAGAGTGGTTATTAGTAAAGGTAATCATTCTATTAAACCTACTGGGTATTTTCCATAAAATCTGCATATTTTATATTGTAACCATAGTTTTCTGCTGACTTTTTACATGGAAAGGTTGCTTAACAAGAAACTGACATGCTGTGGTTTGGGAGTTTGCTCATTGCTGTCACTATATAATAAAGCTGTATCTATAACAAGCTACCTACATTTTCAGTCTTAAACTCTTACTCAGACCTAACAACGAAGATATAAATTATTACTGCAAAACCAGATGTTGCTTCTGGTAGAATTAATACTAGTGAGCACACAGCACTGCCACCCTGCTTCTCTTTTGTGTTAGACTGCACATTATAGCTTCATATCTTACATCTGAGACCATCTCAGCAATGTCAGAAAGCGAGAATAGAGCAACACAACTTTCTGCTGTTGTCCTATATGCACTTTTAATACTGCAAATGAGAAAAGGCGCTTGTGTTAGCTATGCTTGAACCAACATGCTAGATGTTTGTACTCTGCTAAATTTGACCAGAAATGTTACAGCTTCTTTTTTTCTGCTCTTCCACCCTCTCATGCCCTCAGGTGGTCCCTAGAGCACAGAAAATCAATGTGCTTTCTATTTCTTAGTGGCTGATGAGACTATAAAAATAAATAGCGTCAGTTGGGTAGATTAATAATTTTCTTCTGCCCATGGGAAATAGTTGTAGAAGGACAATCTTAGTTCCTGAGAGTTCTGGAATGCTGGTGATAATCAGTGAAAGTAGGGGGAAGGGTGGGAAAGTTGTTTTGAGAGGGTTTTTGCCTCTTAGATAATAATATTAGCTTAGTGGGATGACCATAATTTCTTTAACAAAGAATTTCATGTTTGGTCTATGAGGCCTTGAGTGTTACCAGTTTGGGTCTGAGCCAAAGCACACTAAAGCATGGCTTCTGTGGATTCACCTGAATATATTTTGGGTGAATCTCTCAAACAGTCAGGGCAGATTTTTTGGAGAGCTATCACAGGTACAGAGCAGGGAATTCAGAGTGGTCTTTTGGACTTAGGAAGTTTGGGTTTGGAAACAGTCTGCTTTTCCTGTGCTCTAATTCCCTGGGGTTGTAAGAACGTGGTTCCTAACCCCCTGTAGTAGCTATTTCCCCACAGGACATGCTGTCTGGAAATGTAACATACCAGCTGCATTTGTGTTCTGAAGGAAGCTATTTCATGCTCTTTTTCTTTGAGTAAAAGCTGTCTTTATCTGTTAAAAATTTGCTGTTGCAACAAAAGCTGAACAGAACTGGTGTTGGTAGTTACAAGAGCTAAGGGCTATAGCTTTTCTTCTAAATCCTCTTCGTTGTGTGTAAAAGCATCTGTTTTCTCATCCTTTTCTTGCTTTGGATTACATCTTTATTTGTTACAATACTGATGCATTGTAATAGCAGACTGGTAACATCTTTAAGCAGAGATTTTCTGGAAATAATAAGTAAAACAAGAAGTACAAGAGTGGCAGAAGGGAAATCACGTATACAAATGAAACAGAATTTGAAATATATATCTTTCTCTCTGCATTTGTCTGAAAGTTACAACACCCAGAACAAGTGCTGGTTGGGTTTTTATTGAGTGTTTGGTTTGATTTTTGTGGTTTTTTTTTTGTTGTTGTTGTTGTTGTTGTTTTTTTTTTGTTTTTTTTTTTTTTTTTGGGGTTTTTTTTTTTTTTTTTTTTTGGGGTTTTTTTTTTGGGTTTTTTTTTAAATTTCAAGGTAATTCTGTGCATAAATATTGCAGGAAATTTCAGTTAATTACCCCTTTTAGTATCCATTTAATTTCTATGGCAGAGGATTCTTGCTAAATCTGAGCTTTTAACTATTTCCACTTACCACAAGATTTGAATTCATCTTCCTCCCCTTCAGTTAATTTAAACATTAGAAGTAATGAAGGTCTTTGGGGCATGGTGGCATCTCTTACAACTATGATTCTTTGTCAGGAGGAGATTTAACCGAGAGGTTACACTAATGCAGGTGATCAAATACCAGAAAAACAGCACTGAAATTAGACATCCTCTTGAACATTACTGTTTGTATGGTCCTGCCCAAACCCTGCTGCAGCCTTCATTTTGCAAACACCTTATTTTCTGTGTAAGATTATTTTCTCCTTAAAATCTAGTGGCAATGTCATAGTACTTAAAGGGGAATCAATGTTAAATATTTAACTACATTAAAAAAGATTAATTTGGTTTGTAGGAAAACAACGTGATTAAGTCATGCAACCTGATATTTCAGAGGTTTATTGAATATGCCATAGATAAATGCCATTTTAAAAATCTGTTCCTGTATCAAAATATGTTTGAAGAGCTTTTCTTCAACACTGGCATATGTATATCCTTTTGTCTTGCTGTATATACATGATGCACACACTTAATGCATGCCTGTGTGCCAGGGAGACTGACCAGGCATTTAATAGTCACTTACAGATTACAGTGGGTTTTCATCCATTTGCATCAGTGCGGCTGGGTTTGCAAGGTTTTCTAAATATATGCTGAAATGACAAAATGTGTCAAAGAATAAAAGGCTCTAACTTTGCTGTTCTACTCTGAGGATCAATTGCTGTTAGAAATTATACTCCTACATAAATACACAGAGGCACTTACAGTCATCTCTCATTGTTTCTTCTTTACAAAAAAATGCTTTAGATTTAGTGCTGTGCTCAGCTATGTTAAATCCCATGCAAAGCAAACTTTTCACTTATTTTATCAGTCAAAACAACAGCATCCTGAGGACTTTGATGCCTTTGCTAAGATGGGTTTCTCTGCAATAATGTAGAGGAAAGATAAATGAAGACAGGCTGAGAGTTCAGGTTATTCAGCCTGAAGGAGAGAAGGCTCTGGGGAGACCTTAGAGAACCTTCCAGCACCTAAAGAGGGCAAGAGGCCCTTCAAGAGAGATGTAGCTTCTTACAAGGACATGTAATGATAGGAAAAGGGGGAGTGGCTTTAAACTGAAAGAGAGTAGGTTTAGATTAGATATTAGGAAGAAAATCTTTACTGTGAAGATGGTGAGGCACAGGGACAGAAAAGCTGTGAGTGCCCCATCCCTGGAAGTGTTCAAGGCCAGGTTGGATGGTGCTTTGAGAAAGCTGGTCTGGGCAGAGGGGTGCCTGCCCCCCATGGGGTGTGTGTAGGGAGTGAATTGAAACTAGATGATCCTTAAGGTTCCTTCCAACCCAAACTGTTCTATGATTTGATGATATGTTAGAAAATCTAGCTAATGTAAACCTGAGGAATAATTTTGGATTCTGAAGATAAATTTGAGCTTGTAACCCTCTAAATTGGAGCTGTAAAAATTATTTGAGTTTTTCTCCTTGGTAGTGTAGAACAGACATCTGTGATTACTGTTTTGTTCGGAAGCTCTGCTTTGTTTTAAGGTGCTCTTTGCATGTGTTTGATTTTTTAACACTTACTTTCACAAATCCCTTCCTTCCTGACATAAAGTACTAAGGATCTGAGCTGATCGATACCATCTCTCAGTGTGTGTTATTTCAGCTTGTGTGTAACAGTCTAAATTTTGTTTTCTACAGACATTAATAAGAATTCTGTCTCAATAACTTGTTTGTTTCTCAGCATTAGGTTCCCTTGTAGATACAATAAATACCTTTAATTTTTTCAAGAACTGATGACTGTCTACAAAATATGCATAAAATATGCCATGTTTCAGCTTAATAAGCTCATCTGTGGATGAAACATAATGATATTTCCATTATTTCTATGTGTATTTGTAGTATTAAAAATAGAGGAGTCCTAATTTTCTTTTCTAAATATTGTTTTCCATTGCAGTATATCAAACCATCCTTTGTGGTTTTTCAAATTCAAGTAGACTATGTTTACTTGTAACTAATTAGGTAAAATATTTCTTAAAAAGTGGGATTTCCACTAGAAAAACCTTCAGATGAGTTAAGTAAGGTAGCTACTCCAGTTCAGTTTGAGAACTTACTCAAATTTAATATTAAAATATTGCAAAACCTTAAGTTTTTCTGCTGGTATTTTTTTTTTTTTCTGATTATATTGAGAAAAGTACGTGTAGGAGGAGGAGATATCAACATACATGGGTACATCATTATTCTTAAGTAGGTGCTGTACATTCAGCTTAAGCTCAGTGAAATGCTTGAGATTTCTTGAGCATAATAATTTCTTTTAAAAATATTGCAAGCTCTAGATTTTTCTGCTGGATGTGTCCTACAACTGCTGAAACCAAATTTTTCTTCTGGTTTCAAGGGAGTTTTTTTGTCATCAGCTCTGAGGCCAGACATGAAGTGAGCAGTATTAGTTTTCCTCCAAAAGGATCACTGCAGTTAGTCCTGTCAAAACTGAGTCAGGGATGCAAAAAGCCAAAAGAAATGGCTACTGGAACTGATTTTTTTGAATAACTGTAAGATCAATTCAGATGTATGTTATAAATTCTGACCTGCAGACTGTGTGGAGTCAGAGTGTGTTATTTGTGTAGGCTGTCCTTCTGCCCTTGAATTGCACTGTGGTACTTCAAGACAAAGCAACAATGGTGAGGTTTTAAACCATGGGTGCTTAAGGATTGATGAAACCGTATGACACTTTTCAGGAATACAAGGTGCAGATCTGTTCAGATTATTTATCCTTCACTCCCTTTTAAACACATAAAAATAAAAAGCTTTCAGATTCCATAAATAAAGTGTTTGTATGATGCACAGAGTAGTTTAGCTAGTAGAGGAATAGTTGGAAAATTGCTATGGTGTACTTTGATTTCACATAAATCCCTAATAATAAAATAAATCCTTTTATGGATTACATGTATTGCCTGTAACACCATAAATTATAGTATATTATAAGCAACTATATGAATCTATAATGGCATGTTATGGCAGCAAAAAGATGACGTGTGTATACTATAACTGGGTGAATTGGCCCTAATCATCTCTCTCTAACCAACCTAATTGTCAGACTGCAATCAAGCCCACAAGGATTGATCTAATCTTAGATGAAACAGTTTGTAGCAGATGTTTCTTTATTTCTTCAATTCCTAACTTTAAATGCCAGCATATTTGCAATGTGCAAAATATTAGTAATAAAAAATGCAATCCAAAATTTTAGGATTTGAGCTATGATACTGAAATTATCTAACACCTAATCATATTGTTGCAGAAGGTCACGTTCCAAGCTCTGCAAACTAGAAGTTTAACCTTGCTTCCTAATTTGGATGATGAAATGAAGCTCAAGGATACATGTAAGGTTATCATATAAGAGGAATGTTTCCCTGCTGAATAGCATTCATAGCATACCTTCAGACAATATTTCTCATTAAATACACTACTAGTAATTTTTTTTAATATGTATTTGTGGGATTTCTTGAATCCTGATTTTACAGATTAAACAGCTTTGCTTTTATCATGGTTGCTTTGTGATAGATAGTTTGGTAGCATTTGAAGAAAATACACTGAAATAGGCAAGAGCAGGTGGAGAGTTAAACTCAATTAAAAAAAAAAAAAAAAAAAAAAAAAAAAAAAAAACAAAAAAAAAAAAAAAAAAAAAAAAAAAAAAAAAAAAAAAAAAAAAAACAAAAAAAAAAAAAAACCAAAAAAAAAAAACCCTTAAACTACTTTATTATATCTTGTAGTAAACTCTCAGCCCCACATCCCAGAGCTGCTGTCAGGAAGGAGGTAAGCTCTTGCTCCTGAGCAGTGCTCCAGATTAATTTTGCCTCTCCTGTTTGGGTGCTGGATATCAGATGGCTGTGGAGTACCTCTACCCTGCTGCTGGGAGATAGGTGAGTTCCCAGCAGTGTGGTAAATGAGCAGGAGCTGCCCTCAATTCCCTGCCACTTTGCACCCTCTGTGCTAATTTGGGAGCTCAGTGCTGTGCAGCAGTGCTCTGCCTGTCTTCCTTCTTCATAGGAATCCCAATTTGCCACCCAAAGTCCACCCAATTAGTGCAGTGGCAACTGCATTTCATTTCTATTGTCAAAAAGGTAGACAGCAAAATTGGAGCTGTTCAAGTGTTGGTAGCTCAGGTGAGTGGATTGGAACGATTAGGTGTTTTGGTTTGTAGGGCTTTTTTTTTTCTGTTGAATTGTCTCAGCAGTAGCTTAGATCCTGTAACTTCCTCGTTAGGCTGAGGTATGGATCCTCATTTTCCTCTGGGCCTTTTTACAGATAATAAATGTGTTATAATTTCTCCTAAGTTTTACTTGAATGTGTGACAAGTCTAGTGTCGCTGAAGCAGTGAGGTGTCACCTCTTGTCTCTTCTCCCTTAGCCAAATTATGCACAGAATTTAAAAATGGTGGGTGTCAAAACAATGGTTAAATACTACTTTACTGTGACAACTGTTTTTATTTATCTCATTATGAATGCTATATTTTTAAGTTGTGACTACATTTTTTAATCTCACAACAAACTACATTTCTCTCCCATACCCCATAGAAATACCAATTTTTAATGGAGATAACTAGTGAGGTAAACTCAAACACATTCATATTTTAGTGTTTTAATGCATATACTGCAGATGTTGTCTTGTCAAACAGGAGAGCAATGCACATATCAAGTCAGGGATGAGAAATCAACTAGCCTTTCCTGCAGATAATGAGATGTAAATGCAGAACTGAATATTATTATATCATTGTCTTCCTGGGAGAAAATTTGATGGGTTATGCTAGCAAAAAGCTCCATGAGTGATGCTTCAGTGCTGTCCTGGTCAGTGATGGTTTCTGTTGGTAATTAGGAGCTGACTCATTGCTGTTTCTCTCAAGAGACAAATGTTTCTACAGCTAGAGGCAGAAAATTAGATGGTTTTCCAATACACCCAAGAAAGCTGCCATTTGTACTGTCTTTTGGATAGGTGCAGGGAGATTTCAGAACATCTAAAGTGATTTGGAAAAAAAGCTTATAGTGTTGTAACTTTATTTTAAAAAAATGGGGAATTTTTTTTTCTGATTTCTATTGGGTTAAGTATGAAATTTCTGGAGTATTATGTAGAAACTTGTCAATAAAAATCCCTTTTCTAAATATTAGTGATAACTGGGAAAGCTTTATTTGCTACAGCTGTGGATAAAAAGAAATGTGAATCTCAAAAGCATTTATTGTAAATAACTAGGAAAGGGCCTTAGAAATCTCTGGAAAATGGAAAATCATACATAAGATCTCCACTGTAAACCAATTATTTTAAATTATTTTAGAAAAGGAGTAAATATTTTCTTCTTTCTGAAAAAAAATCTAGCCAGTGGATTTCCTGCAATATGTATTTTAATGGATTTTTTATGAACAGCCATGGCAACAATAAAACAGAACTGTATGATGTGAGCATGAAAAGTAATGGTCCATTCAGATGCCAAATTTTTGCATAAATTAGTCGAGAATATAAAAAAATATGATCATGCTGGAAATGTGAGCTGAGCAGTTTACTATGTTAAGAAGAAAAGTACCAAAATATGATTATGCAGCAATTTCATAATTAATTGATCTGTTGCAGTGTTTCAAGTAAAATATTAAAAAAAGGATCTCTGAAGATTGGTAGAGATGTATCAGCATTTGATGTCAAATTTCTGACTGGCAAGATTTCACAAATAACTGGGGGGGGCTGTGATCAGGTTTTATTGTTCCAGGTTCTGGAATCCTCTCAGTAACAAGATGAGGCTGCTCAGGCTCCATCTTGAGGAAAGAGGGAAAGAGGCTTCTCTCCTCCACAAGCTCTTATGTTGTAATCAGAATAATTCCCATATGCTATTGCAAGGGGCAACCTAATCACTTCTCACCAGACCACAAGTGTGCTGAGTTATTGCCATGGCTCTCTGATACGTAACAGCACAACATCCTGGGTAATAGAATCTGGAGGAATATTTTTTTGTGTGCTTTGCCCATCTTGTAAAACTG
Source organism: Aegithalos caudatus (assembly GCA_013389925.1). Lineage (NCBI taxonomy): Eukaryota > Metazoa > Chordata > Aves > Passeriformes > Aegithalidae > Aegithalos > Aegithalos caudatus. Next base: position 129,204 of record WEIU01004145.1, read on the forward strand.
AGATAGTAAGTGTGTTGTTTAAAGAGGTTCTGCTATGCCTAAGGCTCTGCCAAGATTGTAATGAGCAAGTTTTTGTCCTTCTAATTGATACAGTAATAAAAGAAAACCTAAACCCAGCATGTACTTAATGCCATCTTCCTGAATTTCTCTAGTAAAATATACAATGGCATGGGGTAGAATTTGTGGGTTTTGCCCCTGACACAAAATTTTAAAATCATATATTTTGAACAGTGAGTGCTCATCCAAGGATGTAACCCTGATTAAATGATCAAATATTTGGCACTTCTTCAGGCACATGTGGAAAACTGTCTCACAGGAAATACTAAGTATTATGGAGACAACACAGTGAGTGGTTCTAATTCACTCACTTCTGAAAGGGCTGATGCTGGTTTCTCTCACAATGGCTTCCCCAATTATCTGAGGACTTTAGAAGTCTTTCAGAAGTTTTGATTACAGCCAATGGCATCCTAAAGTAGGCCAGGGATAAAAGAGTATCTCACAGTTCGTGAATAATTGAGTAGGCTTCTGTATAACAATGAGGTGCCTTATGAAAGGCAAATGTTTGTTTGCTGTGTGCTCACATCTGCACCTATTTATTCATATTTATAGGTAAATTCATATGCTAATGCTTTTTCAAACACTAAGATACAAAGTGTCTGTTGGCATAAAATGGTAAAATGCTGCTGAAATGCAATGGAACTATATGTTTGTATCAGCTTTAAAATTAGGTTGCAAAAAATAAAATCCAAATGCAAGGATGTATCTTGGCATATGTACATAGAATATCAGGAGTCCTCTTTGGGCCATTTCATTCTTCAGATCTCTCTTCTTCTTAAAGGTCTGGAAAAAAACAGATGCCACTAAATTGAAGCAGTTACAGTCTAAAGGACAAACTTATGTTTCTCTACTCTTGCTATTCAGTGTTCTTTAAAAGCAAAGGCTGCTCATTCCTGCGGTCTGTGTGCTGAAGCCTTTGAATTCATCTCAGTTCTGAAATGTGTGAGTAGGCCTGATCAGGAGCATCCTTAAACATAACTAGCATCAAGCCCTGGTATTTGATGGTAGTTCCCAGTAATAAGGAGGTCAGACCCTTCCTCTAGAATTTCATCAGCTTATCTGCAAAACCTCAGGCTCACTTTCACACTCTCCCAAGCTGATATCCAGTGAAAAAAAGACTGAAGCCATCATTTGTCTGAACCTGCTCATTTGTCACTGAAGGAAGTGGTTTGGAGTATACATTAGGTGACCTTTGATCTAGAAAATGTTCTCATCCTCACAGGGAGAGATCTGACTCCAGTACTGTGATGTCTAGTTTGCCTGTTTTTTAGGGATATTTCCATTGTACAGGGTCTAACTGATACTTCTCATTGCAACAAAATATGACCCTCCCATACAGACATATATACACATAAAAAATATATTTTAAAAACCACAAACAAAAAAAGAAAAAAAAAAAAAAAAACAAAAACAAAACAACCTCCAAACCTTTGAAAAACTTCTGTTAATCAACACAAATTATTGGTTTCATTGTCACCAGCTGTCAAAAATTCAGGTCATCCATAAAATACGGATTCCATGGCTATGCTAAAACCTACCTCCACAAATGATCACTTGGGTTGGTCTTGCTTTTCTAAAGAGAGTTTTTTGAGGACTGTAAGACATTAAAGGCACATAATGAAAATAAGGAAATTGAGAAAACACTTGAAATTAAGGTAGTGGTTTTTATCTTGAAGAACTTCCTAGGAAAGGACTTTCCTTAGAGGAAGAGAAATTAACTGAAACTACTCATAGTCTAAAAAACAAACAAGATCTCAGAAGAGCCAGGAGTATTATTAAGTGATACTTTTATTAAATGAATAAATATGCCCCTTTTGCACCATTGGTGCTGCTATTTTTTAGTAAAGTCAAAATAGTGTGAATATTCTATATCTTTCTGTGTGGAGCTTTTCATGACACAAAATTGTGTAGAGTTAACATGTTTAATCAAGAAATTGCTGTGAGAATAGTGCCGTAGTTTTGGTAAAGTCAAGTTGCAACACTGCCAAGATGTGATTTGAAGAAAGTACTATCTAATAAAGATGGTTTATGATGTCCCAAAGAGTAATGTCATTTTTTTTCGGGAAATATGATATTGTCTTTGCTTTCCCTCAGGATAGGTGAAGTAATTTCTGAGATAGAAAGTATGGTTGTACAGTTGCCACTTTAAAACCTTAGTAGAAAAAGCCTAAAAGTTGTATGTTTGTAAGAACTATATTTGCTAAGGATTTAATTGCATACCAAGCTTTCTTCTAAAAGTTTTCATAATTAAACATATTGATACTGTAGCTGAATGGTAGGGCTTTAAAAGAAAACACTTATTTTGATGGACATTCTTCTTAGATAGTGGAAACAAGATGGTGTCAGTAGTATTATATCATAATGTGGTCAATTAAGCTTAATTATTTTAATGACACTACATTTTCTGCTTGTACTCTAATTAGACAGCAGACTGAGGGGAAAGTTCTGCCTACTCTTCCTTGATTTTTAAAATTATTTAGTTTTTTGATAATGGGAGATATGATTGATCCTAATTTAATACTACTGTGTACTATGTACAATTTCTTGTGCTGTGTCATTAAATGTTGTAGAATTTGTAGTCAATTAAGACACCTATGGCCAGTGGAATCATTAAGTAGTATTGGGTTTGGGACTTTTTTCAATGTATCCTTGAAATAATAACATAAAATTGCATATGGCATTGTTTATGGAGCTGTCCAAATACTGCAGAGAAGAATGAAGTAAACTGCTGTCATAGATTATAAAACTAGATTGATATCTAATCTCTTACTTCCATAATATAGTCTAGAGGATTATCATTAATCAACTTCTCTTTGAACTGCAAATGTATGATTATTTGTTAATTCAATTCTTGTTTTAAAATTCTGGCTATGGCAATATGATCAGAATGATGGATAGGTAGTCTAATAAAGTCCTCTTGTTGTTTAAACATGCTTTTATAGCAAAATCTAGTGTGTTTCTCAATAGAATTTTTGGGAGGATTTTAATTTTTCATTACATGTTTCCAAAGTTTACTAATCTGCATACTTTTTTCTTGGAAAGTTTGTCATTGAATTAAGTGAGAGAACTAGTTGTTTTCCAGAAATAGTCATATTAGTTCTTACTTCAGCCTTGTGTTTTCTGTGTACACAATGATGCTAAAGGTGATTACTGTCTTCTGTTAAAAGCTGCAATGAATGTTTCTTAGTGGCATTAATCTTCTCAGAGAAAAAGAGGCCAGACAAATGTGAAAGCTAGAAATGCATAGAGTGATTTCTGAAAGTCTTAAAATGTTTTCATATTCAAAGTTCATGGATTTACTTGCATCTCAGGAATTGTAAATTTTGGCAGTAAGGACAGAAATTCAAGCAGAAAAGTTTACAAAGGATTGGAAATCAATATATATAAATTGACAAATTGTTATACTTCTATAGAAATAATTGATGCTCCGAGGATTTCCCAGACTCTTAAAGTAAAACACTGTCATTTTAAAATTTCTTCCTAAATTCTGTAATTTCTTCAGTTTTGTAGCTGAATGCATTTGTAATACTGTCCACCTTTAAAGAAAAACTAATAGAAGCCATTGATTTTCTTCACAGATTTTTAGGCGTTGTTGGTTGGTTTTCAAGAAGGCTTCCAGTAAAGGACCCAGGAGGCTAGAAAAATTTCCAGATGAGAAGGCAGCATATTTCAGGAACTTCCACAAGGTAAGTCATGCCTTTCTCGTGAACTGAAGCATTGCCTGTTTACCATTCTTCCTTGGGAGAGTGTGTTATTGCTGTGTCTGGTTTGCAAACAGTGAAAAACTTTTTTGAAAACGTAATCCTGGCAATAAAAGCAGAGTAAAACATCCATAAGTCTCGGTGATGGAGTTGAGATTCCACACTGTTTTCTTTCCAGATGAGCTCAAAACCTTCAATGTATGTGAAGCAACAGAACAATGATTTTTTAGTTAAACACTCATAGTTTGGAAATGTCTGTAAAATTGTCTGCCTATTCAAATATTTATTCAGTAGTTGTTAGCTAAGTATTAAAGAAATTCTAAAAATGCCAAATGCCTCAGTTGTAATGGTGACCCTCTTCAAATGTATAAGGTTTTCCCCAGAACTGAAGATTTACAAGCCCTTTTAACAAAAAAGGGTTTTTAGCAATAAATAATCAGGACTGACTGAATGAGATAATCCCTGCTTTCTCTATCACTTGCACTTCTGTGATGGGAAACAAGACATTTGAGCATGAGTTCTTCTTTCTGTCTCATAAGTTACTATTATCAGTCTGTGAGTAGACTTCAAGTTGCCTAATCCTAAAACAGGGCGGGGATCTGTGCTTGTACTATTGTCTTCCATCAAGTCACTGTTACCTTTATGATATATCAGTGTTAGATATTCCATTAAACCTGTCAAGTTGAAACACAAAGATGACAACCAAGGGCCACGCAGCAAGCACTGAAAATGTGTGAATGTAAGCATGGATCTCTTGAAGGCAGGTGTGATATTTTTACCATAAAACTACAAATAGGCCTTCACATTCCAGTAGCCAGGCTGCTCTACCCCGAGTCCCCTGTGGGGACACAAGTCCTGCCAGCAAACCATCTCCAGCATGAGCTTCTCTCTCCATGTGTCCAGGGGCCAGGAGCCCGTTCCAAGGTGGGCTTCTGATGCGGCTACATTTGTTTTGCAAAGCTGTGAGGAAGTTTTTGTGTTGTTATCTTTTAATTATTTTTAAGCCTTTTATGCCTCTAGCATACTTAATGTGTTAAAGAACTCAGAAAGACTTTACATATTGCTTGTCAACTGTCATTAATGTAGAAAAATAATATAAAATGCAGGAATTGTTTGAGAATCTAAGAAAGCAGCATAGATACCAATGCAGCTGCATGTTGTAATATTGATGGAAGAGTCATCTTTTGTACATGGAAAGGAGGAGTGTTACTCTTTCCTATCTGTTTTTACCCCTCTGTGAGGATAGGAAGAAAAGAGAGAAAAATGGATACCCTTTCCTATTTAAAAGAGTAGTGTGATTCTGGCTGTAGAGAAAGAGGAATTGTGTCTGTTCATTTGGATTATATCCATTTTTCAAATAAAGCCATGAAATCATTTCTGAAGGTATATTACCACAATAGAAGCCCAGAATCTTATTCTCTGGCTCGATTTTTTTTCCCAAGGATATTTTATTATTTCCTAGTGATTATTCTCTTCAATTGCCTCCATTCTGATAAATAAAATAGTGGTGAAGTAGATGTGCATGAGTTGTGAATAGTCATCAAGCATGACTATTGAGGGAACAGTGCAGGTTGTTATAGGATCAAATAGAGTTATTTCATTGCTGGTATTGGATGAAAATACCCCGATTTTCTTTCTTTTTTTTTTTTTTTTTTCTAGAGCCATTTATTGGTTCATTTTATTTTGAAGTTGTCCAAAATGTGTATTTATCTCTAGTCAGTGCAAACTATTAGCCCTGTCTTGAAGTTCTCCACTTCCTTTCTCACTCACAAAATTTAAAGAGGGCATATGGTATGAAAAGTTGAAGATTAACTCTGAACACTGAGAATCAATGAAAAAAAGTATTAAATATTGAAGAAGCGAGACTTGGTACTTTTAAAGATAGATTAAAATGAAAGTTGCAACCCTGACTCCTTATGAAGGGACAACATGCATAAATGGACAAAAGGCTCTGTTTACTGGCTAATATTCAGATAAGACTATATATATCAACACTGAGATCCTTTTTCCTATACAACTTTCTTTGTAAGTATTAGAAGAAGTTGGTGTAGAGGGGTATTCAGAATGTGTTTCTCTAGCAACTTATGTCCTTCAGACTTTCAGATCAGTCTAGGTTACCTTGAGAGAAGGCCTCGGAGTAGCACAGAGTTAGATATTAATGTGCAATTTTTTAGCTTTCTTTATACAGAGATATAGAAGAAAATTTTACATCTCAAGTGGAAAAATACCAAAAATTAATGTCTTTGATTTATCTGCATTCAAATCAATATTCGGGATCACAAACAGTAGCCCGATATAAGTAGCTCGTCAAGGTTTCCACTTCTCTCTGTTTGAGGCTCAAATGAAATTCCTCTTTAATTTACTAAGATAACTATGTATCTCCTATACTTATGTAATGAACTTTGTACTGGGTAATATGATTTATAGAAGGGGCTAAACAAGGGAAAAAACCCAGAACTGATAACACAAAGCTAAGATAATTAAAAATAGAGATTTTCTGGTTTACATATGCAAAATAAATAGTCATTAATGAGTAAAAAAGCTGTTCTCTTTAGAAAATTGATTCCCCTCTCACCCCCCCCCCCCCCCCCCATCCAGACTATGTATGGGTTTATTTGCTATTCTGTAATTCTGTAAATTGCTGTTTTGCATTGCTTTGGTGTTGTTTTTTTCACTACTAATTTTCTTACTATAAATAACAGTAATGGCATTAGTCCTAGACAAGTGCCTTCTAACAGCAACAGTGTATATTACATTTATTAGCCAAAACGTGACCTCATCTGTTCCTTGCAGTTTCTGGTATCAAATTAAAACTTCTCATTACTGTAAATTTAGACCATTGCACTCTTGCTCAGGTAAGTTTATAGCTTAGCTGTTCTGTTTTCCCTTGCACATTCATTTTGGAGGTTATGCAGGACAGCTGTGTTGATTCCCATTGCTTCCTCCAAAGAGAGGATAAAATAGCAATATTCTGCATCCATGCCAGGGGTGGGTATGTTCTTGGTAGCCACCCCTGCATGGGAAGAAAAGACCAAAAACAGACACCATAGCTTTACCAACTCAAAAAGAGAGCATGAATAAGCAAGATGATTTTTTTTTTTTTCTGTAATAGAAGATAAATGTATATAAAAAGTTAATTTTTCGTGCTTTGGAGACATATTAATCAGGCAGTACTGGTGTGTGTAACCCACTAGAAGAGGCTTTCAGGAGCATTACAGTAAGTCAGCATGGTTAAGTAACAACATGAAAGTTACTAGAAATGACAGATCAAATGTCCAAACCTGGTCTGTGTCCAAATGACCTAGAAAAAACATTACACTGTTGGCCAATTAATTGTTAAAGCAGAATTAGGAAGAGCAAAGTAGAGCTTGAAGAGCAACTAACAAGAATACATTCTGACCCATCAGGATCAAAAATGTTGCCAAAGACGTTAAAGTATGAAGCAAATGTGCAAGAAAGAGAGTAGAAATAAACATTTTTGCATTGGGGTATACTGTGGAGAAAAGTTACATGCCCTGGTATGCGTGTGCAAGGGGGGGTTCTATAGAATATCTTTGTGATATAAACTTGATCATGTTAATAGTAGTCCATAAATACCAAAATGATAATCAACAAATAAGGTTTCTTCCAATCCTTGCAAAATTTCTCATTCTATTCATGCATGCTTCCTCTTCACTTATAAGTTAAATAGCCCTCACATGAAGTGAAGGTGTTGGGAGCTGGGTCTGTCCCCGACAAGACATAGCTGTCTTGGAGCAAGACAAGCTTCAATCTGTCAGTGCTAATGTGCTTGCCCTTCAAATAAATAAATAGCTGACATCTGTCACAGAGATCAAAACTTACTGATTTAATCCTCCCAATATGAGAGATCTGTTAAGACTCTGTAAACAACAGCTATCACTAAGGTTTTGAGTTCTAAGTTACCAAGATTAAAGTAGGCTAAGAGTTTTAGATTTATTTTGTTTTTCCTGTCATTATGTTCGATTATGATGTGCTTTATATAAATCTGCAAATGCAAAAGGAAATAAATTGCAAAACACTTTAGCAATGACTTCTGATAGTCAAAAATGCATATGGGACAGATGGTGTTAAGCACATTATATAATGTGTCCACAAAAATAGATAATAATCAAGAAAAAGAACAGCAGTAGCCTTCTAACTGTAGTTTACCAGATTAAATTTGTGACCAGGGCCACAAAATGTTAGATACCTTACAATTTTATTTCATAGCTTGATTGTCCTGAAGAAACTTGTGAAATGCAATCCCAGTGACTTATGGCAAGTTCTTGTATCAGCTGCAGCAGCTTCTTGAACACTTCTTGGCACGTGTGCACAAATGCACACCCAGATAAAAGAAGGAGGGGGCAGTAACACTAGTATGCAGAAACAATAAGATATTTAATCTTCTACAGCACAGTTCCTAGTCTCTAATTGAGATGACCTTAAACTATGAGGTGCTTATCAGGATAAATGAATTCCTGGTAACTTTGAAAAGCACTGAGTTTTGCCATGGTCGTATATGTGCTAGCTCCCACAATTCTCAAATGTAATTACAGCCCTGAAATGAAAAATAAAAATACTTATATATGGTAGCATTGTCATAATCATAATCATAAGAACTTCTCTCTCATTGTTTTCACTTAGTTACCTTTAGGTTTTTCTGGTTTGTTGTTTTCCTTTATGTTCTCTAGCTATTGCCAAGTTGCCTGAATAAAGATTCTTATTGCTAAGGAAATGTGAACTAGTCTACTGTTTATTCTAGTTTAGTCCAAGAGTTCTCCTTTACTGTGGAGAATTTCAGATTCTTATGTAGCTCATGTTCACTACGAAGCAGAAGTTGTGCAGGTCTCCTTATGGAGTTCTATGATCTTGCATGTTACTATTGTTTCTCATTATATTGCATTGTTTCTCAGCTGCAAAGGGGTTCTTAAAAAGAAAAGTGAAAAGCCACCAAAACATAAGTGTTAGGTCTAATTCTTGTGCTTTTTATGATAATATATATTAAAACACTTCATTTGGCTCTAAATTTAAATATTATTTGAATTCCCCTTCTGCAGTTTTATTTATTGGTGTAATTGTCATGCTGTCTGTTTTTAAAATTTCAAAACCTGACTGTTTTTGCTCTGCTGATTATTCTGCTTCTACTATATGTTAGCTGATCTATGGTTCCTCAATGTCTTTATTTTCTTACCTGGTTAAATTCACTAAAAAATTCATATTTGAGAAGCGATAAATAGGAATACCTTATGAAGATCTGGTCTCATTCACATATATTTTTGCTTTGAAAACCATCCCAGATTTAGAACACTTTTTCCTTTCCCTTTTCTCCCCTTATTAAGTATATTTTTCTTTTTCCCAGAACTTCTTTCAAAAAATTCAAAATAGTGATCTCAATGTAGTATTTTCCAATGAAGCCAATGAGTGTGTGTGTGACTGTTAGTTTTGAATAATATATTTCAAGTATTTATGTGCAGGTAACTAGGAATTTAAGAAATTTTTGCAATTTTTTGCTCTTTGAGGTTGAAAGAGGTGCCCAAATGTACTTTGTGTGATTTTTTTATATCCCTATTTTGCCAAGTCTTCCAAAGTAGATAACGAAATCTTCCTGAAAACGATATCCTTATTTTTCCTCATTTTGACATGTAATTATCTTCAAAGATTTGTTTACAGCACTTTCAATTAATATCTTGTATCAAAATCCTGTGGCTGATATGGGAAGGTTATGAAGTACATTGCTTCCATAGGCTGCTATTACTCAGCCAATGAAATTAAAATGAAACCTATTTAAATGAATAACTGTTAGCAAAATAGCTACAGTTCTATCACCAAACAAAAGGATTTGCAGTAATTATCAGACGCCTCTTAAAATATAGAAGTATTTGAACAACATGGTTGTTCAAAGCAAGCATTCCATGTACCAGGAAGCAAATTGCAGGAATAATTGGAGCTGTGCTGGTAATAAAGCTGTTAATAGAGTCTGAGCACATCAAAGGGCAGCATAGAAACTAATAAAACAAAAGGTTTTTTGACAAAGATTGTATCAAGGCAATAACATCTGCTTTCCTTAACAAAGTAATGAAGAAATCTCCAAGTTGAGCATGCTGGCAGGACTTTGAAGTCCTACAAATATGGACCTAAAATGCATAAGTGATCCTATGAGTACCTTCCTGTATCCATTCATCCATTTAAACATTTAAGTCAGAAGGTATTAATTTGTAGTGTAAATTCATGGGTTAAATAATGAAGCAGTGTCAATGTGTGGTGCTGAATTCCTCAAAAGTGGCATCAGTGGCTGAATCTAAGTATCAAGGAGGGAAATAACAGTAGGAAAATTAAAGATAGTCTTTATTTATAACACAAAGCAACACTTAGACCTGTTATTAGTGGTTCTTCTATGAACATCCATGTGCACTTTAGTACAGTAAATTCATAGTAGTAGAGTGTGTGTATACTTTGACAGCAAAAGGGTCATTCTGCTCTTACAAATCAGCTGTTTAAATAGAAAAATATATTCTCATTATATTAAGTATTAAACGAAGCTGGAAGACCAAATGTTTTTCTCAGAAAAAATAATACTTATATAGGGGAGAAGTGTTTAAACATTTCAACAGCAGTAGAAAAAACCCATAATGTAAAACTTCCAAAATGTCATTGAGTCACAGAACAATTCAGGACCTCTGGAACCCATCTAGTTGAATCCCCCGCTCAAAGCAGCATCAGTCAGATCACATTGCTCATGGCCATGTCCAGCTCTGTAGTGAATATCTCCAGGACTGGAGGCTCCATGACCTCTAGAAAGCTAAATAAGAAGTCCTGCACCTGCAGCCTGATAACCAAAGCAGTAAAAGGGACTGGGAACTGAATGTCTGGAGTGCAGCTCTGCTGCAAAGACCCTGAGGATCCCACTGGGCACTGAGCTGAGCTGAGCCAATTCTGTGGCAGCAATGAAGGCAAACCATGTCCTGGAAAACTTCAGGAGGAGTATGGGCAGCAGCATGAGGGCTCAGCCTGGAAGGCTTCTCCATACTGAGCCAGACCTGTAATATTGTGTCTCGTTCTGGTCACCTCACTGCTCTATTCAAGACAGGAACAAAACTCCAGAGAGTGTCAGTGAGGAAATTGGAGGTCGGAGAACCCGAGGCAAGACTGAAGGAACGAGGTTTGCACTAGTGAGGAAAGAAGACCTGGGGGCAACTAACCATAGCCTTCCAATTTTGGTAAGGTGGCTCAGGTATTCTCAAGGATCCTCAGGGGAAGGACAAGAGGCAGTGGACAGAGCTTGCTTCAGGGGAAATTAGCTTGATAGAAGGAATAAAAAAAGAATAGCCAACTGATGTTTAGAACAACTAAACGTGAGAATAGGCTAAGCAGAGAGGTCAGTATTTTCTCACTGGAAATCTTGGAAGACCTAGCTTGGCAAGGCCATTTTTAACCTAATTGAAGAGCCTGTTTTTGAGGTGGACCAGATGAACTTCAGGGTTTCCATCCAACACAGACTTTTCTGTGAACTATGAAGTTTATGTCACTAAAGTCGCTACTATAGCTCTTGGTATATCTCTGTGCTGCATGTATTGTGTCAAACTGGTCTTTCCCTCTCCTGAGTATATTTCAGTGATGGAAAAAATATACTTAATCTTCCTAGTGTCTCTTAAAACAGTCTCAGTAGAACTTTTCTTTGAACTGCTCTAGTGTTATTGCTTTACAGTAGAGGATATGATGGTCTACGTGTCAGTCATGTGTATTCTGCTTTTGCAATGGAAATCTAGCCATGTTTTGACAAAGTTCAAAGCCTTGCAAATCTGCATTTCGTGCATATTTTTGGAAGCACTTCTGACTTTGACAGCTAAAACGTTTCATGTAATTTGTAAAGCTTTGAAAATTATGGGAATTCAGATAATTTTCTCTCTTGAGTAATGGAATATGTTTCCCCCAGTTCATTCAGGGCTAAAGGCTGGTATTCATTGTAAGAACTACTTATTTTTATAGACTAGTACAGGGACAGGTGTTTGAGGTGAGATCATGGAGCCATTGTCTGTATGTATATCCTATGACACTTGGTCACATGGAAATTGTTGAACAAATATTGTTAAAAAAAAAAAAATTTTAAGAAATAGACCAAATGTTAGAGCATGGAAGCAAAATAAAGGAATAAATGTTCTGGCACTATGAAGAACCTTATCCTTTGGATAGCTGTGAGAAACACCAAGGTCGATGGAAAGCTGGCTGCTCAAATAATTGCTATGAGAAATGCTGAAGCAAAGAGTGGGATGGAGACATCTTGAAGAAAATATATATTACTAAAAGTAATAAATCTATTTTAATTGACTGCACAAATCCTGGGAGACTGGTGCAGAGATAACAACCCCAACAATGATAGGGAGGGGAACAAACAAGCAAAGAGCATGGCCATGGTCTGTCACTTCAGCTCGACCACCTGGTAAAAAAAGTCTATGCAGCAGGACAGGTGCACATTAACAGAAAGCAAGGAGAGATATTGTTCAGGTTTTTACACCCAAGTAAATTGCTCTCCAATAACACTACCTCATTTGTTCCAGCAGCTGGGAGATATTCACTTCTCAGACATGGCCCAGGAGAGGCCAGTTCCAAAATAAGAAGAGCATGTGTTTGGAAGAGAGGGTTTCAGTAGCAGGGACCCTAATGAAGTGGGGGGGATAGGCACTTATGAGGACAGAGACTGGAATTGAGGTCTCTGAAGCAGGTCCTTATTGGTCCTTGGGGGGGAAATCAAGGGGAAAGAATTGAGCTAGAATATAAAACAGCTGGGCTTGCTGTGGAGATTTGCACTAACCAAACTCCCCTTTTTAATGCAAGTGAAAAGCAAAATCTGGATATCTTAAATCCAAATCAAAAATTTAAAGGACATATTTTTTTACTTTCTTTTGTTTTCACCATGCACTTCCTTGTTTCTTCCCTGCCAATATAACGCACATGTCTCACAAGCAAGGAAGGTGTAAAAGAAACTAATATTTGTGAAACCATCTGTGTGAAATATATTTGTGTGATGACCAATACAGAAGAACCTTGAGAAGCCAGGTCATACCATGAAGTCATAAAAAACATTATGAATTTATGATAGTCAAATAAATTTATAAAGCCTGTACTTAGCAGAATGGTATTCATCATTTATTCTGACTGTGGTGAAAAATAGTTATGGAAAATCAAATGCAATCATATATTTATGACAATGTGTATCCTAATACGTGTAGAATAGATGCCAATAAACATAAAGGTATTTATTTGTCATAAGATACAGGGTAGGAAGGCCATAAATCAGACCCAGTGTGGCCCACTGCCATAATCAGCAGGAAAATGACAAACTAGGCCTATGGAACTAACAGTTAAAGTAATATTGAGGTCTTCCTTTCCTAGCCTTCAGCACTTGACTCTGCATTTGTATTTTTTCCCAATATTTTGTGTATCTATTTTCACTGTCCAAGTGTAGAAAGTAGGTATGCTACATAAATAATAAAAGTACATAATGAAAGTTAAAGACCTAATTATCTAGACTGCAGTTTATAACACTAGTAAAAATATGTTATGTGAGGATTTTTTTTCCGTGATGACAACATTTTCCCTTGAAGCCACTCTGAATTATGTGTCTGTTTTGCTGGGGAATATTTACCATATTGCCGTGGAAATGGGAAAAGGCGTGGACCTTTCAGCAGTTACTATAAGAGGAAGCACAGAGGTAAAATCAGCAGGTTATTGTGTATGTGGGCCAACAGGTGTATCTCTGTAATTTGTTTTCTCTTAATAAAGGGAGATGAAATATAATGTCTTATGAGTACTAAGTTTCATTTAAGGTTTTGGGTTACTTGGAGTAAGGCAAGATTTGCAATGTAAATAAAGAGCAATTTATTATGAAAATTAGCACAAAACTATCTAATTTTTACTTCTTCATAGAGGGAAATTTGAAATTCAAATCACTGGCTGATGAAGGTTATTAAAAATGCATTAGAGTTGAAAATGTAGCTGCATGTAATTGTCATAATAGATACTCAAAATTAATTTATCCCCAATGACAATTAAGCTAAAAGAATTTTCAAATTATCAGCTAACAAACTTCAGTTAATTTTAGAAACAAATAAAATGAAACCATTTCATAAAGTTTGTAAAAATCAAAACTATTTTTAAATAATCCTAAAAGAAGGGTTACATTTCCGTTCAGAATTATTCCTTTTCTTCTCTTGCAAATTACTTCACTCTTGCAATTTTCTTTTACCTCAGTTTCTCTCCATTGCATTTTTCTCTCTTATACATTTTTCTCCCAGAGAAGTCTGGACCACTTTGAGTGTATGTGTACACACATGTGCACAGGCATGGACTGAATTTAGATTAAATGAAACTCATTCATTTTCCCTCCAAACCTGGTAGTTTGCACCTAGCTGGTGCATTTTCCTGATGAGCATCCAGGGATCTCAAGGGTCATCTGGTGCTATTAACACTTCCTCAAGAATATCTGATGTACTTATAATACATATGTTTATATTTAAGAACAGCACCAAAATTCCTGTTTTGGCATTGATGGATTGGACTGGGAGTTATTTTTTAAAGACACTGAGCCGTATTTAGAGCCTTTAAAAATCAACAGAGGGGAAAGTATGACAAACTAGAAACTGTCAGCTAGTGGATATGTCTGTGGTTATGTTTGTAGATGTGCACCCATGGGCTTGCACCACTTGCTGTTGGCCAGCAGTGTGTCCAAGCCCCCAGCTGAGTCCTGTGCCTGTGTGTGTATTCCTCCCCTTTGGCATAAGGTGAGAAAGCCAAGGATAAGGAATGTAAAGATAAAGATGTTTCTTCTTTTTTCCTGGCTAATGTAATTTTTTTTTCTGAATATACCTCTTGATAGTTCAGCAGATAGTCAGCATCTGAGAGGTCCTTAAATTCTGCATCATGAGTTTATTCTCAACTGTGATTTTTTTTCCCCCATGAGTGTTATGAGGTAACCCAGCCTTTATCACCTGCTTCTGACCCCAGTCTCCCCGATGGTTTCAAGATCTGGCTAAAGGAAGCTACGTTTGAAATGAAAGGCTTTCACAGATTGAAACAGATAGGAAGAGGAATTACCCCTGGGGCTTGGCCACTGGTACCACATACAACATATATACAGGCATAATAATTTATGTGCACTGAAAGCCTACGGTTACGTGAATCCTCTGACACTCCTGACCCAGTTTGTCAACGCAGTGAGAGATTTCCTGGTTAGGGTTTTAACTTGCAGTTTAGCAGGAAGAATTATATATACACATCACTTACTGCATTCAAGTGATTACTGCATGTAAGTGATTTGTTTTCAAATTTAGTCTATGTTAATAAACACTTATTTTTAATTGAGCTGATCTAACAAGATAATTTTGGAAACTACTGCGAGTCAGCTGATTTAAGTAAATCGAGAGGAAAATTGGAAGGAAGTTTTGGAAAAATATGTTTCTCCTTTTCTTTCTACTCAGAGACCAGCAACATATTCCTTTTAATTAACCAATAACTTTGGGTCAAAAATAGAACAGATATAATCATGGACATAATCATGTACTTTGGGAATGTTAGAAGTGAAAACACTGAAAACTAGAAATGGTTTCTAACTGTCCAGTGTGTTTTAGTCACATCACAAAGATATTAACACTCATCTGATGATCTAATGTAGTGAATAGTAGTGAATAATAGTGAAATATTGTGTAAATATTGTTTGCATGCCTACAAACTCTAGCAGGAAGTTTGATATTGAAAGCATTTCTTTTAATTGTAGCTGAAATGTGAAAGGATAATTGTGAAACCTATTTTATTTCAGTTGTGAATCATCTTCCCCCCTGCAATCCCTCTCTAGCATGATGTTATTTTTCAAGTGTGCACCTGGGTTGCAAATTAGAAAATTTGTATTGTTTTAGTATTAAGGCATCAGTTTAAATTTTGTTAACACTCATTATTACAGAAGGCTGTATTTTTTCCTTTTTAGTTTAATGCATACACAGTAGCCTGGTAGGGAGATTGCTCTTCAAAATGAAAGGTTAGACTGGAAAACATATTTCAAAGGATCTTTAGGATAACAAGGAAATGGGATTGAGGAGAACTGGGATTTTTGTTCTGCAAATGACTGTCTGTACAAATACCCCATTAAGTGTGAATGCATTTTTTCAGTATGTATTTAAAAATCCTAATTAAAATATTTGTTAAGGGAAAAGGTCCTTGTACACATGAACTGATCAGATTTTAACTATCGCTTTCAAATACTAGGCTACCAGCCAGAACCAGAATAATCCCAGTGGCCTGGTTGATTTTATGTGTTAGGCAGCAGTTCAATCCTGACAGTATCACAGCAGCACGGCTTGAGAGAAAGTAACTTGGCTTGGAAAAATTCCTACGTCTTTGTCTTGTAAAGGCAGCTGATATGACTTTAATATGCTTACTCTACCCTGGTAGGTTTCATTTACCAACATTGTCAACCAATTTAGCATTTAAAGTGTCATAACAAAAGCTAGCCAGGGGAGATTGTTTTCCATCCTTAATTTTTTTAGATTTCATTGAGACAAAATCAGGAGTTTGTAATGGCTTACTTGGTAAGTGATCAGTTATAGAACAGTGTGAATCTGGGTAGCCCATATGAAAGACAGATGTTCTAATACTTAGAAATAGTAAAAACTTGAAGAATTGAGAGAAGTTTTCTTTATACCCTTTAAAATTTTGAGCCTGTTTTGCCCTTCTCCTAATCCTAATCTCAACCCCATGAGTTTTATTTTAATTGGATTTTCCCGTCATCTGCTCCAATTATAGCAGAGGAAGATGAGTAGATGATTTTTGTGAGTGCACTGGCATTTTACAGTTGTAAAGAGTAATAATTTTCCTTTCTCTTACATTTATTTAAATTTTGAGAAATTAAAATCATTATTTTGTATTCAGTCTAAACTTGCATGTCATCTCAAAATGCTGAAAAATTCAAGCATTCATTTTCTTAAATCTCAGTTGTATCTGGCAGATAAGAAGGAATTATTCATTATCCTTCTACTATCAGATCTACACATATTTCTTCCCATCAAAGTTTTCTTTTTTGCCCTGACATTACTGCCTTATACTTAGCCTGATTTATTTTAAATATATTCATTAATTCTGCCGAGTCCTGTTTTTTGTGTTTGTGTTTTTTTTTTTTTTAATGATTTACTTTTTCAGTTAACAGACAAGATTCTTACTGTTGTTATGGGCGTGGTTTCCTTTTAGTACTTAGAGGAATGAACATTTACTTGGTTTCTTAACTTCTGGTTAAGAAGTTTCTTAAACACTTACTACTCTGAAATAGCAGCTGGAGTCCTGCCCTAGAGGCATAATGTGGAGGTTGATATGCCACTCCTTGGCAAAAGTCCTAGAGAGTGTTGTTGCCATAACAACTCACATTCCAAGGGTAAATACACATACAGAAATAGGGATAACTCTTCTGCTCTCTTTCTGTATTGTTTTTGCTCTTTTATGATCCATTCTTTCACTTCTCTGATCTTGGGATTTCTCTTCTCCCTTATTATGTTCCTCTTGTAATCTTGTGGTTTAAGATTTGCTATTCTTTCATGTAATGGGTTTTTTTTTTTTTTCCTTTTTTCTGCCTCTTAGTATGTTTTACCCTTTAGTCCTGTTTGCCAGTCTCTTGCATCTCCTAGTCCTATTGCTGATTTTGTGCAATATACGCTGATGCCATAGAAAAGTGTTTCATCTTAAGTACTATGAATGGCCTAATCCCATAAGGGTTTGCCCAGACCCACAAAGGTCCAAATATCCTTGTAGGTCTGTTAACATCCCTTTCTTGGTTTTAGAAGTTATTTCCTATGAAGAGTTCTCTTGTCCAACTCCTGCTCACAGCAGAGCCACCTCTGAGGTCCAAGGTCTGAGCAGACATGGTTGCACAGAAACATCACTTCTCATATGAAGCCTGAACATCTCTTCTCTCAGGTTATGCCCATTGTCATCTTCCTCACCCCAGGCACAGCTGTGAAGAGCCTGGCTCCACCTCTTCCATAACCTCCCTCCTGGCACTGGGGGGCCTGCAGTTAGATGCCCTCAAAACCATCCCCACTGCAGGATGGGGCAGCTACTGCTTTCGACCTCTCAGCCTGACAGGACAAGTGGTCCAGCTCTGTCTGTCCTGGGGACTCTCTGCTGAACTCACTTTGTCACATCAATTTCACTGGAGCCCCAAAACTGGGCAGAGCGTTATAGACGTGATCTCATGAATACTGAATTAAAAAA
>WEIU01004145.1:152167-164030 GCA_013389925.1 Aegithalos caudatus
TACTTAACAAGGACGTAAGTGTCTCACAATATCTCATAGTAGTTTCAAGTAGCTCCATTTTTTATGGAAAGATGTACACAAGAGGGATGTGATTTCTGTGTGAGACTACAAATTGCTCAAACAACTTTGTCTTAAAGAAAGACGGTAAAAGGGAGTTTGGACAAGACAATTCATGTAACTTTGTCTGTTACATTTCACATTGGAGTTATAATAAGTTCTGTGCTGTCTAGAGAGGTTCTATGACTCCAGAGGCAAAGGAAAATCGAAATGTGTTTATAAAAAATACCCTCTTTTCCTGCATGGAGACTATTTTTCTTCACTTGCCCTGCATGTTGTTCAATTTAATCTCTCATATGAGTACCAAAAAGCAGCTCATAAGAATTTGGCAGTGTTTTCATTGTCTCTTTCAGACATTAAATTCCCACCAGCAAATAAAATAAAATTCTGTTGTATGTACATTTTGTGCTGACAGTATTCCTAAGTGTGTGATGGATGTTGCATATGTGACTGTATTAATCCAGACAGGATTAATGTACTGACCAATAAGAGGACTCAAAAAATCGTCTTTACAGATGGACATGTGTGTGCACTCAGATACGTCTGTGTTTATGTTTCAAACAAAAATTACTATCAAAATTTTGTAGCTTTAGTGCCAGGAATTTAATATTTTTGGCTCTATTTTCATTATTATCTTATAAGCATTGCAGGATTTTTCAGTAGTCTGTAACACTCAAACATTAAGAAAAAGAAATGGATCTCTACTATATGACAGAGACTAGAATAAGGCTTAATATGACTTGTTGTCACTATTCAAAGCAATTCTATTTCCTTTTCTGCTATTCCAGAAAGAGAAATTTTCCCTTTTAAGTACAGCAAGATTTAAGGCACCTTTTTCTGCATGGTGTGCACTGTCACACATGCACATACATGTGAAAATGTCACTTTCTATATCAATTGCTTGTATAAGAATCACTGGAGTTTTCCCTCTTCTTAGTGTTTTCCCTTTCCTATTGCCCTGCCAGCTATATTTTAATTCTCTTTAATAATAACCTGAACCTTTTTGTATCCCAAATACTTTTAAATATTTTACTCTTGTATCTTCCTTTTTAGCAAGACTACTAGATCTGTACCCTATCTGACTTTGGGGCCTTCTGTGTCTTCAAAATTCAGTCATGACTTATGGATTTGGTATTGTTCACTCAGGTTTTGAATTCTAGAGTCTGCTCTCTCCTCTGTCCCTTTTGGGGGATTTCCTTGAGATTAGTGCTTTGGGTGAATCATAAGAGCCCTCTCACACATCAGTTCATTTACCATGTATGGATCAAAGAAAATCAATAGATATTTCAGTAACTTCTTTAATGGGACAGGGATATTTGTGGTATCCAGCCCTTCTCTGTCCCCAAGACAAAAATTAGTAAAATATATGCATTTTTATAAAGCCCTGAAAATGCATGATGAAAGTAAAAATTATAAGGGATTAGGAACCAAATGGTGAGGCAAATGTTGCACGTCCAGTAAAGGCCAAAAGGTCAGCCTGGAGAATACAGAGAATTCTGGCAGTCAACCAAAGGTCAACCTGGAGAACTTCTGGCAGTCTTACTTCAGCCTATAGGAAGAACTGTGGAGTGAATATTAAAATATATTTCCAGACATGTGAAGGAAAAGATAGTATTCAGGAAAGGAATCATGGATCTGCCAAGTGTAAATAATGCCTGACCAGTATGATTGCCATATATGATATGTGATGAGAAGAGCTTCAGCAAGGTTTTTCACATTTTCTCCATGATATTCTCAAATTGAGGTTGGGACATTATTAGTTGCACAGGTGGATGCCTAGGTGATGTAAAGTTAGGTGATGTAAAGCTGGTCAGCTAGTCAGACCCAGAAAGTCCTGTTAATGGGTTATAACCTACTTGGAGGTCTGTAGCAAGTGTGGAACTGCTGTGGTCAGTACTGGGACCTTTTTTGATGTTGCTGGGACCTGGAGGAAATAAGAGAGCTGCACCAGCTGTGCAGAGAGAAAATTGAGAAGGATCAGTTGATGTGCTTTTGGTAATCAAGCTAACTTTTCACCACCCCAAACAGGCTGGACGAATGGGCTGACATGGACTTTGTTAAACTGAATAAGGCCAAAAAACAAGTGCCAGCCTGGGGATAGAAGAGCCCCTGCAATGGCACAGGTTTGGGATTAGTAAGTAGAGCAGGTAGAGCCCTGGATCTTGGTGCCTCAGCCAACAAAGCACCATGGGCTGTATGGACAGAACTATGGCCATCCAGTACAGAGAATGATTATTCTCCTCAGTTTAGTATACATTAGACCATATTTATAGTGCCACATCCATTTTTGGCCCACCTATTACAACGAAGATATTGACAAACTGGAGTGAGTTTTGCTGAAAAGCTGTCAAGACCCAGAGCAGTCTTCAGTTCTGGTCTCGAGTTCAATAGCACATAACACATTCCAATTCATGCTTTGTCTCAGTTTCTCTCATTGGTTTGATGCCTCTCACTGCTCATCTGCTATCAATATTTTACTGAAATGTCTTTGCCCAACGTGCTCCATTTCTTTACTGCATCATATAAAACCTCTTCTGCTTTAAAAACATTATTTTTAGCATGTGAAAAGGAGTGGTGGAAATGTACAATAGGAGCATATCAATTACAAAGCAAAAAAAAAAACCAACCAACCAACCAACCAAACAAACAAACAAAAAAAAAAAAAAAAAAAAAAAAAAAAAAAAAAAAAAAAAAAAAAAAAAAAAAAAAAAAAACAAACCACAAAAAAAAAACAACACCCACACCCACATTCAGTCCTTTTTTTCTGTAGTCATAGATGTCCAAACTCATGTGGATGACATTTTTCTAGGAATTAATTCTGCCTGAGGCAAATATCCTGCCTGAAAAAACTAACTCTAAACAGATAAAGTTTGCCCTGAGTTCCAAGAAACTGAGACAAAGATTTTACAATATGAAGTGTTAATCAGTTTAATGTAGGCTGGGCCACCAGCTCTGGTTGGAATAACATATTTTTCTTCCATTTTTGTTAATTGTAGCTATATACTTGCATCAAAAGAAAATGGGAATAGACTGAGTATTTTATGTTGTAAATTTGCTGCAAGAGTATTTTATTGTTGATATTTCTAAATACTGCAAATATTTAGAAAATAAAATAAAAGTTTGAGTTCTTTTGAGGATGACAGATACATTTTAAAGACACATGAGGATCTATCCTTCCAAATGTCATGATACTATTTGACATATTACTTGAGTAACCTCTTAATTAATGAAACACTGTCCTTCCAATATTAGGTTTTCTATTTGATGCAGATTCTGAAACTGATCCAAGTTGTATTAGTATAGAAATGGAAAAATTGATTATACAAAATCCCCAGGCTGGCTTTATGTCATTTTAGACTGTTTCCCCATAGGATTTTATTAAAGAAACAGAGTTTTGTGGAAATTTATTAGAGAAATCGAGTTATTAGAGTTAAGTTTTGCAACTTAAGACTCTACCTGTTTTATACAGGTTTTTTGTCAATTGCAAAGCTTATAAATATAAATAACCCTAGGGGTTTAGGAATGGTACTCCCCAGTTTAGTTCTCCCACAGGGTCTCCAAACCACACTGCTGCTCACTCACTCCCCCCTTCCCCTTCTCTTCCCACTCCATTGGGATGGAGTTGAGAATTGGAAGCACAAAAGCTGAAAATTATGGCTTGAAATAAGATAAGTAACAGCAGAAATATAAGCAGCATAAGGCATAAGACAAAGAAAAAATTTACACGGAAAAGCCTGCAACAATACCCAGCTCTTCCCCACCATGCTTTCTCCCCACTGGAAGAAGAGATCGATCCTTACTCTGGCCTCTGGCAATGAGTGAGGTGGGATGGGATAACATCTGGGCCTTGCCACACACCTCTCCTGCTTCCTGTAAAAATTTAACCCTGTCCTGCCTGAAACTAGGACAGGTGGAAAACAGTTTATGGTAAAAATTGAGCAGCTAAGGTTAATATTTTTAGTTGTACTATTTATACACTGGTCTAAAATACTTTTCTTCATTTTAAGGTAACTGAGCTGCACAATATCAAAAACATAACCAGATTGCCTCGAGAGACAAAGAAGCATGCAGTGGCAATTATCTTTCATGATGAGACATCAAAGACATTTGCGTGTGAGTCAGGTAAGCAATTGGTGCTTCATCTCTAGCTTGAAGAAATCAAGTTACACATCAAAGTCTGGCTCAGATGAATTAACTCACAATGCCAGATAGGAATTCTTAGCTTAAAGAAATGTGTGGTAAACTAAAAACTTTGGAGTTTGGGGTTCAGGTCTTTTGGGGTTTGGTAGGGGGTTTTTTTTAATATATGTTGAGAGGTGTTAGGGGTGTTGCAGAGCTTGTTTTTCCATTATTTTTCTTTGCATGCAGATGGTCTAAAAACTGGAGGCTTCCAGCTAAACTTGTAAATCCTAGTAAAAAATAACCTGTAAGATGTTATTAAGTCAAGATGTGAAACATTCTTTTTTTTAACAAGCTTTGCTATAGGCATTTACTAAACCAATAATTATCATGCCATTGGAAATAAGTAGCAAATACCAGCTAAAACCTCAGGATATTTTAAAGCAGGGTGTCAAGCAGTCTGTGGTTTGAATGACTCCATAACATAATTACTAGACTAACAGAGAACAAGATTTGGGCATTATGGTACATAATGGCAGGTAGTTACTTGCAAGACACTGAACACTGCACGATTAAAGTGCACTATTTTCTTGTTTGAAAATAGAGTTGTACATATCAGTGTCCTAGGGTATCTTTTAACAGAAAAAAAAAATTTAAAATAGTGGAAAATTCTTTATTGATAAAGTTTATACTTTTTAGTGACATATTTGAAACTGTGCATTTTAAATGTTTTTATGCATATATATATATTATTATTATTTTAAAAATATATAAATAACATTATGTGTATATGGTGAAGGACCTAGATGGGAAGCCATATGAGGAGTGACTGAAGCTACTTGGTCTGGAGGAGACTGAGGGAAGAACTCATTGCAGTCACAGCTTCCCTGTGAAGGGAAGAGGAGCGGCAGACACTGATCTTATCTCTGTGGTGACCAGTGACAGGACTGGAGAGAATGGCCTGAGGCTGGGGCAGAGGAGGTTTAGGCAGGATATTAGGAAAAGGTTCTTCACCCAGAGGGAGGTTGGGCACTGGAATGGGCTCCCCAGGAAAGTGATAACAGCACCAAACTTGACTGAGTTCAAGAAGCATTTGGAAAATAATCTCAAGCACATGGTGTGACACTTGGCACTGTCCTGTGCAGGGCCAGGAGTTGGACTCAATGGTCCTCGTGGTTCCCTTTCAACTCTGGATATTCTATGATTCTATATCAATATTATCATATAAACATTGCTTAACATACAGTCTAAATATAAGTTAAATACAGTGAAACTAAATCTGAGAAATGTGGAGGAAGTGTGCAAGGTCATTAATTATGTAGATTTTACATCAAATATTGCAAACAGTGATATGTACATTCTGTCATGAAAGACTGACAACTTGGTTTATTAATTTAATTTTAAAGACAGAAAATCTGTCTACAGTCAGTTTAAGAGATCATTAGATAAGTACTTTACATTCAAGATTTTGAATTCTAATGTGTAGAATTAATAGTGATTCTAAATTATTAATAATAATTGAATAAAAACATTTTAATTATATTCCAACGGCACTGATGTTGGTTCTGTGGAAACTTTTTCATTTGTTTACATATGCATTCTCCTTCTTTCCTAAAGAGAAGACCTTGTTCCTTCCCTAGAATTAGAATTGTTCAGGTATATTTAAAGAGTGACAGCAAGTCATAACTTCAGAATTCTTTCACCAAAGAAGGACAAACTTAAGGAAGTTTAGCATTTCTGGCCCACTCATCCCTTTCTTCTTAACCTTGAACACAGTTGTAAATACAAGGCACATGTACCTTCAGTTGCTAATAGGGTGTCGGTATGAGATGCTCTCCCTTTGGCCTTTATGTTTTGAGTGGACAGAACCCTGGGTAAAGTGGCAAACAAGTGGAGAGAGCCTGTGGACAAAGTTCAGACTAGGACAGGTGATGTAGTAGGTGTCTGCTCTAGACCTTCTCATCAATAAGAGAAGGCAGATGAGGCAATTATAGAGCAGGTGGACAAAGCCTCATAGTCCCAGGGATTGGTATTCTTGGGTGACTTTAACCTCAGCAGTAACTACTGGAAGGCCAGTAAGGCTGAACACAAGCAATCCAGATTTCTGAAACAGATTGAAGACAATTTCTTGATACAGATGATCAATAGTGTGATGAGGGGAGATGTTTGCTCAGGGATGTGCTTGACAGGATCCTGTGGATCCTTGAAGGGCAAAGGAGCCCAGGAGAACTATGCAATCTGCAAGGACAGCATCCTTTGAGCACAGGAAGTGTTCTTCCCATTCTCAGAAGACAAGCTTTACAGAAGACAACTATGAATGGACATGGAGCTCCTGACTCAGCTCAAACACAAAAAACAAACAAACAAACAAACAAACAAAAACTGCTTGCAATGAAGCGGGCTACTTGGGAGGCATACAGAGGCAATGTCTATTTATACAAGAATGGAGTTGATCAAGCTCCAGCTGAGGGAAGTGCAAGATAGAAAAAGTTTCTTAAAGTACATGAGGAGTAAAATAAAGGCTAAGTAAGCATGGCCCTATTACTTGTTAGAAGAGTCAATGTAGTGACAAGGGTCATGAGAAAGGCTAAGGTACCTTTTAAACTGTGGTTTTCACTTGTAAGGCTTGTCCTCAGATCCCTGAGCCCCTGAACGTAATGCAGTATGCCCAGCACAGCAAGGCATAGTCAGGCATAACTTAAATCACTTGGATTTCATACATAAGTTAGTGGAACTTGATTGCCAAGAATGACAAGAAGGAGGATCCAAATAAGTCTACTCCAGTCTGACTCACCTCAGTCCCTGAGAACACTGTTGGAGAAAATCACATGTAAACACCTGAAGGACAGCAAGGTGAATGGGAGTAGAAAAAAACGCTTCCCATATGCAAATCATAGTTGCCATGATGAGGTGTCTGGCAAAAAGACTGGTTCTTATATACCTTGGTTTTAACGGTCTTTGACACCCTCTGTAGCTTCCTCCATAGCCCCCAAAATTGGTGGGGCACAGGATGGATAATGACCCTATAAAGTGGACAGAAAATAGGCTGGACTTAACAAACCAAGGTTGTGAAGCCAAGCTTGCAGCCCGGAGGTAGTGGATCCCTCAGAAATCAGTGCTGGGACAAATACCTTTTAATATTTTCATTGACAATCTTCATGATGAGGTGGAGGGTACTCTCAGCTGGCTTGCAGGTGACACCAGGCTGGGGTGACTCAAATTGGGTAGGTGGGGCTGCTGTCAGGGGGACCTGGACAGGCTGGAGAAATGGATTTACAGAAACCTTATGAAGTTCAGCAAGTACAAAAGCTCTTTCTTCTGTTTTGTGGTAGTCCTAGCCACCAGGCAGGCTTGGTGCAACTGTTGGGAAGCAGCTCTGCAGAAAAGGCTCTGAAGTTGTGGTGCACAACACACCCTCTACACCATTAGTAAGGATCTTCACAGCAAGTACTGGAAAGTGATCCTACCCTTCTATTCAGCACATGTAGGACCACATCTAGACTGTAATGTCCAGCTTGTGCACTCAGCACAATATTGAAATACAGGAGTGAACTCAGGGAGGGCACCAAAAAGTCAGGAGAACATGACATATAAAGAGAGACTGAGCGCTTGTTCAGCCTGGAGAAAAAATAATTTAGAGGATCTTATTGCTTACATGATCTGACAATACAGAGAAGATGGAGCTGTAGAAGTGTCCTGGTTTAGACAGGTTTTTGCTAAGGAAGGCAGGAGCCTCCCCTAAAATGTAAACCCCCTTCCTCTGAATTAATATAATTTGGAAATTAAGGGGCTCTCAGGCAAAGATATGGGAATAGGAATAATAGTCATTTACTAGGAATATTTAAAATACAGATGTAGCAGTACAAAAAACCAAACAAGCGAAAAGAAAACATTGACAGAGTCAGAATACAACCTGACACCCTGTTGGTCAGGGTGTTGGTAGAAGTCCAATCAAGTCCTCCTGGAGTGACAGATGCGGTTCTGTTGGAGCAGAGATGATCTTGTCGATGAATGTAGTTTTCCTCTGAAGGTCCAGTGGTGGTGAGATGGGACCAGTCTTCCTCTGGGAATCCAGTGGAAACAGGCTGTCCTGGTATTCTGAATCTCAGATTTTATACAGATAGGAATGCCTGGCTCCTCCCACTGGCTGGGACATCTTACAATGGGATGTTGTAATTGTGTCAGTCATATGGTGAGCCTTAGTGGCCCATTAACAGAAGATATTCCCTGGAGGGAGGATAGGTTGTGGAAGATATAAAGAACACTGCCCCACCTGGTTTTAACAGATGGTAATAGAATACATACTTCTGGTTATATCTTGCATTGCAACCTAAAACAAAAAGCATCAGATATTTTGCTGTTTCTGAACAACCACAAATCTTAGCTGTGAGTATAATGGAGTTCCAATCAGTTTCCCTTTCTCTGTGCCTTCAGTCTATCTTGGCAGTTTAGATTGCATCACATCTATCAGATGAGAAAGATACATTTTTTTTTCACTAAAATCTGACTCTCTTTAACTCCAAACTTTTGTGTTTTCTATACTAGGATTATACGGTCAAAAAAATTATTTCCCAAGTCATTTCCACAGTAAATTCTGTCTTCTCACAAGGAACTATTAAAATTTTTACTGCTGTTGAAATGTGCCAAGTACTTGGCTTTCCTGTATGAAACTAAACAAAATTTAAGGAATATTTCGAGAACTTGCTTCTTATTTAAAATGGGTTCTATTCTTCTCTTGTTTAGTGCCACTAGTTTATGTGGGAAAAGGTATATACTTTTAACAGCCTCACAGTATATAGTGATGCACACACAGTGGTGTTGATTTTGTCAAATCTTCTTGCAACTACTTTTGTTAAGACCATGACATTGCTAATCCCTGTTCTTTCCTGTGGCTTTAGTGTCAAAAATCCACTCAAGTGGCTTTGACTCAAGGCAAAAATCTTCTAGAATCATAACTGACCTTGATTTTTTTAGGATCCCAGAGCTTCATAATGTGGACATTTTTCTGAAGCCTCTGAATATATAGAAGCAGATACCTTGTTCTTTGTCATTTTGACTTCCAGAGGCAGATGGAAGGACAGTAACATTAAATCCATTGCAAAAGGTCTGTTGAACAAAGAATCAAGCATTTTTTGGAGACAAACAGAAATGAATACTCAAAGCTGAGTTGATTTTAGGGACTGAACAATGTGAGGTAAGGGTTTTGTCAGTGTTGTACCAGAAAATGATTTTAAATAATGGTATCATTTTGGTTTAGATAGTATGATCGGATACCTTCTCCTCTGCACCATCTTAAAGTGCCAAAAAGCAGCACATTTTTCTGGCACATAGCTTTCTTAATTAAACACAAAAAAATACTATTCTGTTTTATAATAGGTCTCTAAAGATGCAGAACACTCTGGTTCTCCCCAGAAAGCCTGAGAACTGTGGTACTAGCCCACTGGGTGTGCTGGCTCAGAGCCTGTGTTTTTTTTCCTAAGCTCCAGCAGTTTTTAGTCTCTCATCTTGCTTATTGTCTTCAAGGCAGCTACTGGCAAGTCTGAGCTCTGGGTGGGCTGTAACCCCTATATTTCCATTAGAATCTCAGAAAATTAGGAATCTGAGATGCATCTAATTGTCGGTAATCTTCATTTGCTAATGAAAATATTCTACAGAAAAACAAATTGGAGTCCTCCATATGCTTTTGTTATCACCTACCTATCACTACACCAGTGCTCCCAACATCTACAACAGCTGTAGAAATGTGTTCCATTCAGAAGCCCTATGGAAATATTTTGAAGAGCAAAACAGTTCCGTGACTAAAAGCATGGGATAACAATCCTTTAAAGAAGAATTATTCTTCTTCAGGAAGAAAGGGAAGCTTCTTGCTGTCACTATATCTGACATCTGCTCTAGTGGGCAGAAACTTGTGACTTTGGTGATTAGCAAGCAACATTTTAAAATTATCTGTCACCATGAGAGTTGTTTCAGTGGAAGTAAACTAATAGAGATCAGGGCTTATTAACTAACCTGAAAAGTAGTCTATAACTCATTGAACCTACA
The DNA here is from genome assembly GCA_013389925.1 of Aegithalos caudatus. Lineage (NCBI taxonomy): Eukaryota > Metazoa > Chordata > Aves > Passeriformes > Aegithalidae > Aegithalos > Aegithalos caudatus. Next base: position 162,386 of record WEIU01004145.1, read on the forward strand.
GCAGACTTTAAAGAGTGGAAATTCTTCTTCAAACTGTGGGAAATTTCTGCTTCCCTATCAAGGGGCATACTATGATTTCAATTTGAGCCTTCCTGAAAATTTTTGTGTGAAAGTTATTGCCATTAAGGGAATTTTTGTGATAAGAATTATGAATTTCTGATGTTTTTTTCTTCATTCTGAAGTGTATAATCAATCAAGTGGAGAAGGTCTTTTAGCTCTGGATTCCAGCTGCTGGGTTTGATGTGTTGACTTTCCCTGATACCTTTGCTAAAAAAGTTGTTGGTGTGGGTTTTGTTTGGATGGGGAAATTTTGTAATTGTTGTTGAGATTTTTTTCTTCAGGTAGATGCGCTGTCACTTTTTGTGTGGTTACAGCCATGCCTGGATGCATGTATCTGTTAAGATGCTATTCTTCCTGCAAGCCTTATATCTGTAGTATGACTGTAAGACAAGCTTCTGAGCTGAGACAGGTGTTCTGAAATACCCTTTAAACTCTCACTAAACTTGTGGATGTGATGTAGCAAGCAATGATGGCTGTGCAGGACCAGCAATAAAATGAAATTGGAAGGCATGTGAACTGATTTAATCTAGAATTTTATGGTGCTGTTTTGGAAATTGCTACCATGATGAGGATTGTGCCCAAATAATAGCTAGCTTTCAAGAAATGCTGTTCCTTATTTGTACTAATCAGGGACAAACCATATGGGGGCTTGATTTTTCCTTTAGTGATGACAGCAAATACTAAATGATACCAAACCCTGGACATTTTATGCTAGTGGCCCCTCCAGCACGTTTGTGTAAAACCTATTTTGTGATGTAAATGACAGAATGAAAACTGATAAACTTTTAAACCTAGTGCTAAAAAAAAATAAAATTAAGGGAGTTGAAAATATTATGGAGGGAGAGATAAGAGACAAATTAGAGCTGAGAGGTGATTTTGGTGATTTGAGACTAGCGTGAGTTGTAATGTAAGGGACAAAATCACAGAGAAATCTTAAAACTACCACTGTTAAACAAATGCAGACACTACACAGGATACGGATATTTTTCTGTGTTCTCTTCAGTACAATGCCCCACTCTGTATAGATGTAGATGAATTGAAGGGGTTTCTTCTTTCCAGGCATGCATGAACTGCAGCTCTAGAGTCATTACAACCAAGAAGCATCTTCACTATGTTTAAGAGGTTATACTTTGGCTTTTCCTTAAAACTTTCACTATTCAAGTCTTGGGGAAAACAGAATTGGGTTATTGCAAATTGTCTATCAGTTACTCTATTTGAAACATCTGGTTTAGGGGGTTATCCATTCTTGTGGTTGTTTTGGCTCAATTCACCATTTTTATATCTTGAATGTCTTACTTCTGTGATGGTTACCTTGATAAAACTATTTTATACACCTGCAGCATAAACAGGCTTTTTCTTCTGTATTTTTATGTTTCAGCTTCTTTTGAGTGCAGTGAAGCTGTGATCACGAAGTTTTGTTATAACTCTTCAAAAAAAGTTTTACTTTGTTGAAATTGAAAGTCTGTTGGTACCAAGTGGCAGTGTGGGTTTCTTCTAGCTTCATACGTATTTTCCTTTTTAAATTTGTTTTCACCATTTGTTGGTGTTGCTTTCTTTTCATTAAAAAAAACAAAAAAACAAAAAA
>WEIU01004145.1:171110-183774 GCA_013389925.1 Aegithalos caudatus
TTTTTTGTTTGTTTTTGTTTTGTTTTTGTTTTTGTTTTTGTTTTTTTTTTTTTTTTTTTTTTTTTTTGTTTGTTTTTTTTTTTTGGTTTTTTTTTTTTTTTAATTGGGACTATCAGTACTAAGGCTCTCAGATTTTTAGCATATCCATTTACTTTGGTTACCACTTAGTCAAACTCCTAATCCTTTCAGTATTCTTTTCTGGAAAGTATTGTTATGGGACATTACTGACTTGGTACTAATATACCAGTGGAGATGTACATAGGTGGTGAAATTCTAGACGCTTTTCTTTTTTCTACTTTTTTTTCACTTTAAAAATTTCTCTAAAGATTATAGGAGATACAATTACTTAACTCATAGCTATTGTGTTTGGGCATATTTCTACTTCCTTTCCCTTCAGGATTAATGTAAAATCCCATTTGATATCCACAAGTTTGCTAACACTGGAGTGTTAGCAAATCCAGGTATCAGCTGAGATAAAAAGGATTCTGATCATCTACATAGAATATAGGTCAGATCTCCTGGGATTTGTGAATATGTATCACCTCATAAAATTAGATGATTTCTGCAGTTCCTGACCTCTCCTGAGAACAGAATACATTAGTGACAGCACAAAAATCATGACATTAATTTATAGATTGAATTTGGAGTATTGACAAATGATGTATGGTTGGCTGAGCCTGGGGAGAGTTCAGTGAAGAACAGGATAATTTACTGCTCCAAACCTAAAACACACAATCTATTTTTCATTCTTTGTCACTATTCAGCTTGCATTACATTTGGCTACTTATGGTGTATAAGGTATATGGGACTGTTGGCAGGTTAACTTTTGAAACACTTTTTGTCACTGATGAAAGCAACCTGAGAAGAGTAGTGTGTGTAAATGAGCACAGAAATCTTTGTGAGCTACTAATGTGCACTTGACTATGTATTCAGTGTTGGATATTCATGTAGAGTCTAGGCATGGAACTAGGCATGGAAACCTTGGGCAAATTTGTGCACATTCAAAAAAATCAAACTAGACCATAGCTAAACAAACTAAAGTTAAGGACTTGGTGTTCACTGCCCATCTATCTTCATAACATTTTGACAGGTTGCCACAACCTCTAGTGGTATCAGCATTAGCACAGCCCCATGGGCTGTTAAACAATGGCCAGAATGGCCACTGCAGCCAGCGTGATCAGTAAAGCTTCTACAATGGCATTTCACTGCTGTCTGGTGTTGAGTACTAAAGCAATTTTAAGACTGAACAATGTGTTGGAGTGCTGCAGCTATGTAGTGATAGGCAAAGACAAGGGTTTATGTGACTCTTGTAAGATTTTTCTAGAGCTGTCCCAGTTTTAATACCTGCAGAGCAAAGCTGCTTGATGCGTTGTCACAGCCCATTGAGTTTTTTAATCTCTCAACCAATATATAAGGGGAAAACATTAAACTATGACTTACCCTTAAGAACATCAGTAAACAAGTTTCAGGTAGAAATAACTCTGAATTTCAATAATTCAAGTTGTTCACTTTTCCTGTGTATTTCAAAAGGGTGCCACAGATATGCTAGATATGCAAATGAATCACTAGTACACCAATTGCAGATATTCCAGTTACTAACTAGCATATTCCCAGACAGCTGAGATTCCTCTCTTTACAGTAATTGACGATCCTGGGTGTAAGTTCCAAGCAAGGCAGCAATAAATTTCTCAGGCAATTGTCTTTTTCCCTGGTAAATAATTTCAGAACAGTACCTGCTTGGTGACAGTGTGAATTTGGCTGTCTCTTTACAAAGTTCTTCACTGGTGAAACCTCTCAGTAGTTTAGCATTTGGTTTCAGTTTCAAGGGAAAAAAAGATGAATCCTGTACCTGAAGTTTATATTGCATAAATAAAACATGAAGTCAATATTACATCTGTTACTGATAATTTTGACTGGACCTAGAAATTGAAGTAATCAAATCAGAGAATTTTCTGTGGGCATATAAAATAAATATGTCTAATAAATGTAAAATTAAACATAATTTGAATGTGCTAATAGACAAGCCTGTAGATAATTAAGTTAACCTGTCTAGGAAAGACAGATATGTGTTAAGTATGTTGCTATAAAAATGAATCCAGTAAGAATGACAAAATATCTTACTGTGTAGCTTTTGCTTTATATTTTAAACATCAACAACATTACCATGGTAAGTTTGTTTAAATGTGTAAGGAGGTTAGCCTAAACCTTGCTATAGCTATAGCTTACAATCACCTTGATGAAAAAATAAAAAGGGAATTATATAGACAGCCTGACATTTATCTCTGCTTTTCTCTCTAGTGAGGGAAATGAATTAATGCAGGAATCTCAAAAAGCCAATGTAATTTCAAAATGTTTCTGCTCAGTGACAGTGTGAATCTTTTACAAGTTTAGTACAATGTCCATGACATCTGTGTGATGCAAGAAGCAGTGCTCCCAGCATATGTCACTGGATAGAGCAGCACTCTCCTGCTAATAAATGCTGTCCTTGCTGCTGGTACTCATCAGCAATAAAGTAGAAATCAACAATATTCAGATATATATGTATTCTCTACCTTATATTTGTCTTACTATATTTCCAGTGTGTTCTGGGTATAAATAGTTTTCTTCTCATATGGTATTTCATATGTCAATCATACTTTTTTTTCTGGAAAGAGTTTATTATTTCTGGAGAGTGTTCATTATTTGTCTATACTTGTCTTTATTTATCTATCATAATTATGATTTATATGAAGATATAGTTTGATATGGTTAAAAAGCATCTGAAAAGAAACTCTAAAAATCATATGTGTCATTAAGTAGTTCTTCAAATGCAATGCCCTGCTATGCACTTCTTGATGTCTGGATGTCTTAATGTCCTTGGGTTCATATCCTATCAATATGTGTAACTTTAATTTAAATTATACATATTGATAGGATGATGATTATAATAAGAATTATTATAATTATTTTAATAGGAATTAATATTGTAATACATCAATCTAATTTAAAAGGCCTAGTGTCTTAATATCTAAAGATTTATTTATAAAATCTATGATCATAGTAGGAGAAATGTGAGGAGGAAGGAGTTGGAAGGAGGGTTGTATGTTTCAGCATCTGATTATGTCAATCTACTTTTTAGGCAGTTTGTAACTGCATTCCTCCTAAGTTAAGAAAATAGTGGTAGCCCATGATTATGAGATTTTAAGTAATTTTATTTTTTAATGTTTTCACAACTATAATTTTAATCTCCTTTATGAATCAAATAGCTGACCATGTATGTATGCTGATGAAGGCTATTATGAATTCTATTGGGTATTATGAATGCCTTCTTTTATGGTGGTCATGATGAAAAACAACAGATTTATAACTCTAAGTAGCATATTTGTAAAAAATTTCTTTCAGATTTGTCAGTTTGGACTTAAAAGCATTATACATGTATTTGTTCATACAAACCTTGGGCTTCATGAGGGATCAAATCATGGGAATAAAAGAATTTGTCAATTTTTTCAGATATAAAAAGAAAAGGTTTCTTTCTTTCTAGCTCAGTAAAGCATTACTTCTCACAAATGTCACTGTCATTTGTATAACACATTTTTTTCAATCATGTTTCTATCTATTATACTGCAATACTAGTTTTGGGCATGGAAATTGATTCCTTAATTGTATATTACCATGATTTTATGCAAAGGCATATTTTAAGGTTTATTGTGAAAATATAAAGAATAATAATTGTCTGACCACCCTTTTCAAATTCCACGGGAAAAAAAAAAAAGAATTATGTGTATAGTTGCTCTTTATTACTTGCTTGTTATTATGATTCATTGTAACACTATTATCTAGGAAAAAACACCTAACGTCGTACTTATTTGTTTATGGCTAAATTAATAAACCCCTGCTTAGCCTCACTTACCACAAAATCAATTTTTAAATTTTTTTAAGGCAGTGGAACTTAGGAGGAGGCCACTCCAAGCAGAAGGAAGAGCAATGTTTAAGTCAGCCATTTTCTGGTTTAAAATCATTAATGCAGAAAATAGGAAAGGCATATGGCACCATAAGAATTGTATTTTGCCCATTAGTTGAGTGTGCTGATGGTGCTGGACTAACTCCTTTTTAAATGACAGTGATCAATTTTCTCATCCCTACTGTTAAAATTCATTTCTCTGTGGAATTTGTTTTCTAGATTGCTTTCTCCACTAAAAGGTATCAGCCATGGACTTGAATTTACCTTAAGTCAGGAGAAATTGGGATCTTTTGCCTAGAGTCTCAATAAGGAACACAGAAGACCAGCCTTTGCCAATGTATGACTTAACTCCTCCATAAAGGAAAGGATATCCTTCCCCTCCCCTCTAGTTCTGTGTGTGCCTAAAATTCACTTCACAAGTAAGCTGTTAGTGGGCGATTGATCACCAGTGTGCATTAATTACAGCTACATCTTCTGTAGATAACTGTTCCTCACTGTAATCAGCCTCTCTGATTTACAGACCAAAATCTGAATCTTTTGCTGCAGTTCTCGCTTCAAAATATTAAATTTAAACATTCTTTATACTTTCATGGTGAACTGTATAAAGATGAAAGATTTGAAATAAAACAATCTTTCATCAGTGAGTCTTCAGTTAACATGCCTTAAACCATTTCAGCAGAGCTCTTGAAGTTTCCAATGATTTAATCTCGGTATGTTCTGTAAGATTGCATTCATCATGACTTATTTTCTTGGAGGAAAATGACACATAATTGAAGGCAGATCTATTTACTGTTTTCCAGCTTCATAAAAAGACATAGCTTTACTGTTCTGAGTCTTAGAAGTCTACTGAATTAAAAAAGAAAAAGAAATAATTTCCTATTAACTTAATGAAAGTATGGATTATGAGTTTCAGCTTCAAACATCTGTATCTTCTCAGGTAGTCATATGTGTCTCTTACTTATTGATCACGGTGCAGAGATCTCAGTGGTGTATAGTAAAAATCCAGTAATCTAAAATTTCATATTTTAGATACAATTTCTTTTAGAAGACTTATTTACAAAAGTTTTTTCTAATTGGAAATCATCTATTTTCATAGACATTCAAAGAATGTCTTTTCATAAAATATTTTCTAATTTAAATAATGTTTATGTATATCAAATGTAAAAAATCAACTTTTTACTTGGAATAAAAGATGCAAGTTTAAAATGAGAGTAAGAAATTGATAATGAAAAAGTGATCCCCTTTGGGTTTAAATTCTGTAGACGTGAAATTTGAAAAAGACTTTTCTAATTATATTTCCTCTGATACTAACTCTAGACTACGAACTTTTAAGATTTATTTCTTCGCAGTAGCAGCACATTAAAAAACCCCCAAGAATAAAGTGGAAGACACAGAGTCATTTCAAGGTATATACTTCGTTCTGCCTCAGAGTAGAGTTTTATGAAACTGAGAATCAAGTGCAGCACATCTTGCATTATTATCTTACAGATTATTTCAGTCAGAAGTTCTCTGTAATTGCTTTCAATGAGTTTCTTTAGACTTCCAGTGCCATTAAAACCTTCTTAACTCTCATAGTAGCAAGGACTCACATCTTCAAAACAATAGTTTTAGAGATTGGAGGGGAATTTTGCATTTATTGGACAGTGGAAACACAAGCAGAAAAAAATGTATTCTTTCGAGAGGTTTGTTATTATGAAAGTCATGTATAATACCATGAAGGAAAACTTTCCTAGCCTCTTTACATCAGAAGAAGGCAACAATAACACTGCCCTCTGTGCTCTGCCAAAATTGCACAACTTTTAATAAATCTTAAGTATTCATAGCTTGAAGTCTTGCTTTAATTAGGCATGTTTAGCCAAAGAAAAGAAGGGAGGTTGCAAAAACACCCGAGTGTGTTAGTTACTGCCTGCTCCTACTGATTTTATACAGAAGATATTCAGATGGCTCGAGTGAAAGTCATATGTTCAAAGGCATAAGGGCAATGAAGCCCTTATAGTGGCAATAGTATGCAGTTTTTCTTCTTGAAACCAGCCCTTTTCACCTTCATTTTGTAAAGGAAATTAGTACTTTTAAAATTATTTATTGTATTATTTATTTTATCTAGCAATATGATCTTCAAGTGGAAAAATCTGTCAATACTTCAAAGATAAAACTGAATATTTAACATATTGAAAAAGAAAAGTGAAATGAACCCTAGGATTTGTACCAGTTTATTTGAGTATTGGATTCCCTTACAAGACCATAACTTAAACACTTGAAAATGGAAAGGAGGCATACTTTACATTTGCACAGAAAGTATCAAATTTCCCATGAATTTAAAAGAGAGCACTATAACTTTCCCAAGAGGAATAAAAATGTTGTGGGAGTAGACTAAATCTGAAATGCTACCAATTTTTAAGATAGAAAAATGCTATTGCTGACAGCCAGTCATGGGGTAGCAGCAAAAGTTGATGTGATAGCATCCTCTGTGTGTTATGTTCCTGGTGACAGACCTTTTTTGGACACTTGACTGATGGTGTTTATGCCATTCCCACTACAGACACACTGCCTGAGGTTATTTTACTTTCATGCCATTGCAATTTAACATTAATAATAGTTGAAACAGGTATGAATTGACAGTCCTGGGGAACTGTATAATTCCCATGTCAGATTCTTGTTATTGGCCCATTAGTTTCAGACAAAGTGTAAATGTTTCTTCTATATTTAGGCAGGTTTTCATAATTCTATCTTTGTGCTTTAAAGGAAGTTTGAATTGAGAGTGAAATTTTGCCAGGCATGTTTTTGGAAAATGATGTCAGCTCACTGTTGATCTGTTGGACATACTAAGACTTAATAAACATTTGTGGTATAATGAGCTGCTAGTCCCCAGCATGAAGTAAAATTCATAATTTTTAAGAATACCTATAAATCTACCCTCAGGTCTAATTTATCCATAAATCACATTTTCTTCCTGGAATGGCATCATCCATTTCTGTAGAACTAATCACAGACTAAGGTGATATACACTTCTTTTTAATAGCAGAGATTGCCATTTTCATAAAGAAAAAAAAGGAAGACAAATACCAAATAGTTATATTAGAAGTAGTATCGAGCAAAGGAAATTAGTTCCTTGTAGGCTATTCATTTTCCCACTCACTTTCATTCTTCAAACAAGTAGTCTGAGTTCTGTTTCTGTGTGAAAACTACATTCTCAAGCAGCATTGCATATGGGGAACTTTGCTTCTTGCTGCTTTAATGGACAAGAGCTTAACAGACAGTAACATCAATATGATAAATCGTTTAAAATACTTTTCTTGCCTTCAAAATGATTGATTTAACATTGTACAGGTTTATATTATAGACAGGACAATAGACAGACTAGTAGCTGATTGCTGCATATTCAAGCTGAAACTTCTTTACAGACCTGCAGAAACAAATGGGGTATTTTCATGAAAATGTCAGCTTTGATATATCTCAATAAACACAGACATATACAGCTAACACAGCTACATAATTAGATTAATTATCAGATCCCCGTTCTTGATAAATCTTGCATTTCCAGATAAGTGAGGCAGAAATAACAGTTTTAAAAGCTAATAAATGTCCTTTGGTATATTGCAATTAACTGTACTGCCCTTATGCCAACTCAAATTTAAAACAGCAAATAATTGGGAAATGAAAGTTTATTTTTTGTATATTTTTTGTATACTACTTACACTATATCTTCCTTCACTTTTAAAAAAAAAAGTGTATTAGCAAAATATACAAATGGATAAAGTACAAAGTTACAGAGTATGTGTTCATATTTTGTAGTTTTCATTTTCTTGACTGCTGCATTATTCAGTATTTGTTTAAGGAAAAAAATAATGCTCAAATGAGAGGTATGTATGTCTTTAAACTGATCATATAGTCAAAAATATGCGTTAATTTTAATAGCTGTTATTAGTTCAAAAATAAGAGTGTTATCATATTAAAAAGTAGAAATGATAATTTTTTGAGAAACTTGATTCACGAACAGTATTTTCAAAGAATATTTTCAGGTTTCCTTTAGCACATTTTGCCGCTGCTAGGATATGTAACAGTTTTAGTAAATTAATATGATGTAACAGTATATGTGTTTTTTTCCATCATGACTTTCCTTTGTTTTCGGTTCAATGATTTACATTTAATTAATAGCAGAACACTTTACTCCCAGTGAAATATTCAAAAGTCACCATTCAAGAAAAATACTAGCAAGTTTCCTTAGAAGTAGCATTATTTGAAACACAAGGGAAAATTCTATATATGAGTCCCACATGTCATAAAATGCCTTCAGATATTGTTGGTCAATAAGAAAGTAGTTTAAATAAACAGTTGCTGTAGGAATTGCGGCCAATTATCTCTGTTCCTCTCTACATACAGACTGATTTTCTGTTCTTTTACAATAAATAGAATGTATGTCCCCTTCATTGCTTCCCAGCTATCACTGAACGAAAATTTGCCAAATTCATGCATAGGTAATGTTAATCAGTAATACATTATTATACAAAATAAGCTCTATCTCTCTATTCCTCTGAGCAAAAAATATGAAATAGCCACATTGCTTTTGATTTGTATCTGTTTGTGTGTGTGTGATGTGCTCTAGTAAAAGTACCCAAAGTAACAGAGATCTGGTTAGATAATATATTTTAGATATTTATAAGATCAAATTATTTTCAAATCATCAAAGGGTGATATAACTCCTGATAAAGGATATATTTTTTAAGGTATTATTGTTTTGATAAGAAATTACATTCCTGCAGGCAATAGTATTATTTGCTAGAAAAACAAGTATTAAGTTTCTTCATATATTTTATGTGATGCCGTATAATAGCACATCAACCCTGTGGGAATTCTATAATATTTTTTCTTATTAACTTCTAATTAAGCCTGAGTGATTTTTAGAAGAGATAAACTGGCACATTTTTCACTATCATCTTTCTTTCTTGGGAGAGAATATCAGGTCTAAACTCTACTAACCTGAACAGGAAAGATACTCCAGTTTCATTCAGGGTAACAATATTTAGTTGCATTTGTGTCTCTTACTGACATAATTAAGAAGGAAGAAGAGATAAACAATTTGTACAGCAAATACATAAAAATATTTTGGAAATGCAGAAACTAACTTCAGATTTTTAGTTTGACATCAGGTAAAACACAAAGAAGTAAGTGAGGGTTTTTGATTCACACAACAGCAATGTTTGTTATCCCCCTCTAATATTGTATACATGCTATTTCCAACCTAAATTCTTAACCACATCACTTTATGTGGGCTTCATGAGAAGAGGAAGGGGACTCTCTTTACAAGGTGCATATAAATTGAGTCCTTTTATTTACAAATTCAATAAATTGCTGCTTATAGTGATGGAATGGATCTCCCGAAATGGAGGGCACTGGACTGAGCAGGAGGGGTCGGCACTTTGGGGCTTTATCTCATCCTAGAGGCATCCAGCTGTGCTGGCAACTTGTGGTGGTGGGAGATGGAATGCTACTGTAGGATTGTGCCATGTAAACACAGAAGGAAAATGTGAAGGAATGTGAAGTTATCAGGATTCAGAAGGTGTTTGGTTAAATCCACACACAAAATGCTTGCTAAGTTAGGAGTCTGAAAACAATCCCTCTTCTAGCCTTACAGATCTAAAGGATCTAGAGGCCAGATAGAAAGAGACCTAGAGGATTTCTATGGACAGTGAATTGAAATGTGCCCATAGACATTTCATTGCCCCTCACCCTGTCTCTGTAGACAATGTTGTATAGAATGATTTCTTTTGAAGTGTATGTAGCAGAAGACTTTTACTATAACAAATTCTTATCCCTAACACAATTTGCCAATATTATTTCATCATTGTTACTAGATCAACAAACCCACATCATCCTGTGGTATCACCTATGTCCAAGACAGTGGTACAGCATGACTGTAATCACCTGAGAATTGAAGCAGAAATTACATATAACCTCAAGAATGACCTAGAACTCAGATCTACTGCAGGAAAACATTGTCAATAGCAAGCTGAGTAATAAGTTTACTAGTTTGTTCCCACTAATATTTCTTATGCAATAAACAGTGCCTGTTTAAGGTCTCCCATCTCTTTGCATTTTTTCTTGCCTCATGAGATTTATATTGTAACATTTTATAATTAAATAACTGTAAAGATAAAAATGCAAGTATTTTGATTTTATTTATAGCTGTGAAATCATGCTTTACAATTTATCATTCAGTCCGGGAATTCAGTTATCTTAAAAAGAAACAAAATATTTCAATGACAAGTACCAGTTACAACTAAAAACTCTGCATTTACCAGCAATAAATCTACATGCATTAAAGAGGACAATTTTGCTGACACTTTTTTTTTATGACTTGGTTCCACTGTAATATTTCATCCGTTTCAGTATATGCATGTAATCAAAATAAAGGTGTAACTGAGATATCTGTTTTCTGATGTGTATCTGGCATTCTTAAAGGTTGCTTCCATGACACATTTCCACACTGTAAATGATAATAAATAATTTTTAAATCATAAATAATATTTATTTTGTTACCCAGAAGCACAAGACATTCAGTAGACATTTTACAAAATCATGGTTTATTGCTTTATTGATGTGCACAGCGAAAGGAGAATCAAGGTTTTGGTTTTGAAAATTAATTCACCTGCTTCTAAATAAAAAAGGTTTCACATGTTCATCAAGAAAAAGGTTGAAGGCAAGTCCCTGCAAGTAAGCAATAGCTATCAGAATGCATTAGGCAGGACTAACTCATACACTACCTTCATACCCTTGACCTTCCAGACACATTTGTAGATAACTTTGATTCTTCTGACAGCAGACACAAATCCTCACAGTTCTGTGGGAAGATATTTCAGTTCTGCATTGAAACTATATTTCCTGTAGCATTAAGTCAATCATTTTTGTAAGATAGAAATTTTGAGTTATACAGCAGTACAATGCATGCTATAGTCTACACTTCACAAAATATATCCATGATCTTATAATGCTCATACTAAGATAAGTTTCTTCTGTATGGCAGTTGGAGAATGGTCTAATCTGGGCCTACTCATCAGTGCCTGGCAGCAATAAGGCAGCAGCTTAAAATAAACTGCCAGTTGAACACTCTGAAAGGGGTTTCTGGATCCAAACGTTCAAGACCTAGATGTAGAAGAGAGAAGCAGGTAGATTGAGGAGACAAAACAAGGACATGTGGAAAGAAAAACTTCTTGGAATACCTCATTTGTTTGTTTGTTTCCAAAAACATCTACTGGAAATTTGGTGTGAGAATACATATAAGTTGAATTTGTTGCTTTTACATGAGTCCTCTTTTGAATATGTATTGATGTTAAGCTGGATTTATGGAATTACCAATGTGTTTCACTTTCTTCTCAGATATTTATAATATTAGAAAGGTTGGGTTAATGTTTGTTTACCATTGTCTCGTTCTACATTTTCAGTACAAACCCTTTCAGTCTGGGTGCAAGCACAATTAAAAAAGTAATAAAATGCAGATTTTGTAAAATACATAAAATGTTATATCCTGGCCACACTTCAGGAAAAAATTGCAGGCTTTATATAGAGCTATGCATTCTGTCAGCATATATATTGTGCTATGACACAGTAAAGGCAGAAAAGAAACAAAAAAAGACATGGGAGCACTTTCCTAGATTTGCACTTTCGCCTTTGTGCTACCAGCTTTCCCATTGATTTCCCTGTCTTTATTTATAATTGGAAGCAGATGTTGGGCAACTGAATGGCCCCTCAATTCTCTCACCGGTGTGCTGGTGACTTCTCCCTCAACCCATCCTTGTGCTGCCAGAATAGGCCAGCGTGTCTTGGGATAGAGTTCTGTCATCTATCTCCCTGGCATGAAATTCTCTCCACAGGAAAATGCGATTTATAAGGCATGGCTTCAGTTCAAAAGACCTCACAAGTATCCAAGGAAATGGCAAATGCTGAAAGAGAAGAAGGCAAAATGTACAGGAAATTTCTTCATGTATGAGTAGAATAATTTTGGAAGTAGGCATTTAAACAAATTCATCTTCATTCTTGTAAAAGCTGTAAATTTTTACTGCTGTTCAGAGATAAACCTGTTCTCTCCTTACTTCTATCAGTGAAGCTGCATCTGTAGCAGTGTTGAAAAAACAGTGTGCTCTTATGTCAATATTTTATTTTCACCTACAAAGCTAAATGTCGTCTGTATGTTACTGACATAATATTCTGTCTCTTACCNNTCTCTTACCACTACAAGGTGAGGATGTTATGAGAAGACCAACTTTGGGAATGTGTGTCCTGAGACAAAAACTGCAAAAAAGCAGGAAGGGTTAAGGGACACCACTTTCCTCACAACACTCTGAAGAAGCCCCCCTGAATTCTTGTGACAGCAACCATATTTGACTCTCAAAAATCCCAAAATAGGCTCTGTATTTTAGCTGTTTTTCTGGGAACTTAGTCAGATGATAGCCAGAATAACTTAGAAATTATATGGATCTGTTCCTGGATTATTCAAGATACTGAACAAAGGAAGGTATCCAAAGGTTCCTGGAGACCTGGAACCATGTGCCTGTTTCCCTTTCTTGTCCAGCAAATGTTTCTATGACATCTATGTCTAACCAGGCAAGAATTTGAGGACTGTACCAATTAGGCTTAGAGCAGCTTTTCTCAGATAAAATTTTTCACTAATTCCAATGATTCATCATCACTAAATGTTTTGGGGTTTACATGCAGTATTTTTCTCGCTCC
>WEIU01004146.1:0-15799 GCA_013389925.1 Aegithalos caudatus
TCGGCACGGGATGCGCAGGAAAAGCGGCCCAACACCCCCCTCTGCTGTCGGCAAACACCGCGGCACGGGCTCCCGCACCGCTGCTGCCGCCGCTGCCCCGCAAAGAAACCCCCGCGGGTCACCCCCACCGCCGGCCGGGCTCATTTGGGCAGCTAAAGCATAAAACAAGTGTATGTCAGAGGAGAGCAACAGCCATCGGCAGCGTCTGCTCGTGTCATGTAGTACCTGAAGCCTCTGGGCCTCGGGTAAAGCCAGGTTTGGGTTTAGACACACAGGGATAAAAGTCATGGAGTTTTTACTTAGTAACATCCCTTCCTCCCTGCCCCCGAAAGAAACGAAGCTGCTTCTCTTCAAAGGTACTCTGCAACGCAGCTTCTGTCAAATTTGCTCTTGCAAGTGGTGACTTCTTTGGACATAAGGCTGGTCCTCTGGTGTTGGGCTTTGTTTGCTGGGTGTGGAGGGCAAGAGGCCATAAAACAAGGCAGATGGGTTCCTGTTTTATTGTCACATTTCCTGTTTTATTGTCACATTGGCTTGGGCCAGTTCTACATAGTGGCCTATTTTGTTTTAGATAAATTTCAACGTTTTAAAATAACTTTATTTGTAAAAGAATGCTGCAAGTCTCTCTTTTTTTTTTCATCTCAACTACAAGTGCCCCAGGCTGACTCTGCTTTTTCTTGTAAAACCTGCTGCAATGAGAACTTTTTTGATAATGCAGCCATTCTTGGCAGCACCCTAAGCCATGAGGTCTTCTAACATTCAGGGCCTGGGAGATGGCACTTCAGTGAGTCTTGAGGAGCTCCACTGAGCTCATGGTGCTGCAGCTGCTGCAGGTCAGGCTGGGACAATTTTCCCATCTCCAGGAGGCTCTCGACATGGCTCACCCACAGTTCATGGCTTCTCCTTGATGGCTTGTTATTAAAACCGTACAAATACCAAATTCTTCCTCCTATTAATCAAATCAGAAAGAAGGTCAAGTGGGTTCATTTTAGATCAGTCAGAAGCAAACATGTCTGGTAGTTTGATTTGCTCAGCAAAATGAAAGAACTTCCCTGAAAGAAGTCTGAAGCCAGCCAGGGCTTCTTTGTACTTGGATTTAACCCTAATGTCTGAAGCACTGGTGTGACAGTCTGCTGACTTGGGGTGACATTTGCAAACATTCTCTTTTAGTCCAAACCAACCTTTTTTTAGTGAGTAAATGACTGATCCTGCCATGACTCTGAGCTCTATTCCTATACTAGCCAGAGATGCCCAAGTGTCACCCAGGGTCAGCTCGTGACTTTGGCATCATGTGCTCTTGCCCCAGACAGGCAGAAAGGCAAGTGTATGATTTCTAGACAGCTAGGAGACTTCTCTTCCAAAAATACATGAAGAAATCCTCAGCTGCCACCCAGGTCTAGCTGTTCCGGAGCAGGGATGAGCAAGAGGTCCAGAACGTGAGCCAAGGTCTGGACCTGCCCTTCTGTGCTTCCACCACGGTAATGTGAGCATTTTTGCCTGTCCTGCCAAGAGGCAGAGCAGATAGTCTTCCTCATTGATTAAAAAAGGCAAATCAAGGTCCCATTAGATACACTCCAATTAGGGACTGGGACAGGGATCTCACTACCTTTGGAAGGTGAGATTCATGAAATAAAACAAAAATAATCATCTTCCTAACAGCCTGCTCTTGTTCCCCTCTACTAAATATATTTCCTGCAGCCAGCCCTTAGTTCTGCATCCCATGATTCCTGCTTCAGGGATCCTAAAATTCCTATTGATTTCAATGGAGTTGGGTTCAGGCTGCTGGAGAAGCTCCCGGAGCAGGGAGCTTGTCCCTGGGTGGCAGCTGTCCCTGTGTGCTGCAGTGGGGCTCCCCAGCCCCCAGGACAGCATATTCCTGGCTGTAACAGAGCAGAGTACATTGTGTTTTGTCCTTGCAAAAGGTTGTTATTAATGGTTTCATTTCAAGGGAGCTCAATTAAATCTGGCAACTCTTGCAACAAGTTCACTCCTAATTGTGGCTCGGAGACTTCGCAATAGTCAAAAGACAAATGGATGGTGAGGATAAAAGCAAACAACAGCAGGTATTTCCATGGTGTCCTCTTTGCTGCTTATTAGCTGTGCCCTGTCACCTACTGGGTACTTCACCTGTCACTTCCAAGGCTGTCACATTTCTCTTCCTAAGTTTCCTTGTCTTTTAGGGAAGAAGCTGAGTACACTACTTGCCAAAGGCCTTTGGGAGACATGAAATTCTGAAAACAAACACTGCTGCACCTGAAACTGACCTGCAGCTTTTGAGCTCCTTCCCCAGGCCACAGGAGATCAGTCCTCACCAATGACTTCAGGCTAAGCACGGTAATGAAACCCGCAGGACACCAGTCTGGCAGATGCTTTTTAATGGGACCTGATTGTCCTGAGTCCTGACAGTGACCTGGTTTCTTGGGGATTACAGCTGGCCTTGTTTCAACTTTCATCTCAGCTAAACATGATCACCAAAGTCAGGTCAGTCCTCAGAGCGGGTGGTCTTTGTGCAAACCAGTCCTCACAATGAAAACCAGCATGTTGCTCCTTTCTCCCAGTGGTGATCCTGGGCCTGGGATTGCCTTTCTGCAAGTCAAAGTAAGACCTTTACTTTCCTTTCCCCATTTTCTCCAGCTATAAAAAGACACCTGTGGATAGGATTATCATAAACAACGTCATTAAATCGTGCCTTGGTCTTTGCTGCTTTGTTTGCAGTGACTTTTACAGCAATTCTTGTAAATACAGGTCAAACAGGAGCCAGAATTCAGAAACTACAGTCCTGGCTCTTCTCCATCCTAAATGCTGACCCCCTGCAAGGCAATGGGAAGGACTTTCCTGTAGATGACCCAGAGAAATGAGGTCCCTCAGCATCTCCTCCTTCCAGTTAAAGCAAACTGGTTGCTGGTTCCCTGGCAGCTTTGGGCAGTGGCTTTTGTCCTTTGGGAGTGTTTCAGCAGCCTTGGTGCGGGGGCAAGGCTGGGCCAAGTAAGGAATTGGGCTGGTTTCCCCCTCCTTGTCTTTCAAGCCCCTGTGCCACCGTGCTCACGTGTTGCGTCTGGGAGCGGGTGACAGCTCACATAATGCAGACTGGCAGGTGACCACGGGAAATGCAGCACGGGTCACGTCTCTGCAAGCCAGGCTCAGCCTAAGTCTCCCAAGATGCGTCACTAAGACTCTTAGGGCTAAATCTCTCCCTGCCTAAGTGCAGCCGGCAGCAGCCCTGCAGCAGGGATGCACTCGGCCCCCACTCGTGCCCAGATGCAGCCACAGCTCTGCATTGGTAGCACAACTTGTCAAACTGCTTGTTTGTGAGCTCTCCTTAACCAGGGCTGAACCTTCCAGGAGCCCAGAGCAATGGAAAAGATTTTAGCTGAGAGCAAGGTGTGCAGCTGGGGAATGAGACCCTGCCAGGCTGCCTGCACATTGTCAGGAGATTGTGACCATCCAGCAGCTTTGAGGGGGCTGTGATCTGGGGAGTCTCACTCAGAAAAAAAAACAGCTCTTGCACAGCAGGGCTTCACACCACCCTGGCTGCAGTTAAGCACTTCTCCCTGCCTCTTACAGGCAGGGAAAGGGACAAGGGATGGGAACCTAGCTGGCCCTTTGGCAGGGAGGGTGTACAGATTGCCTCCCCCTGTGTCATGCCTTTGCTGGGGGCAGGCACTGGCAGGGGGAAAGGCTGACCTTTGAGTGGCCATTCCCCATGGCAACTCTTTTGCAAAAACAGCCAGCACTATCCAAGCTTCTCTCCTACACTGTCCTTATGTGTACCCAGCCCTGTCCCAACTCTACAGTTCTCTTTTTTTGCCAGTCAGGTCCCAGCCACCCATCCATATTGCTTTCATCTCTCCTGGTCCCTGTCTTCCCTTCTCCCCTCTTTTCCTGTGATCATTACTAAACTGATCTCACCAGTCCCCATCTGGATTTCCTGCCGGCTGGAGGCAGGTCCTCACACATGACCTGGGCAAGCCTATTTCTGCCCCATTCCCTTGCTCCCCACACCTGAGGGGCTTACATCCTCCCAGAGCAGAGGCAGGACACCCCGGTGCCTGGCAAGGCAAGTCACACCACCTCAAATGATGGTGAGTGGGAGGCCTTATCCTTTCTTTCCCTATGAGAAAAGGGTAGGAATAGCATGCACACCCCCTTCAGACTGAGCAAACACCCTTGCAGTATTGCCCACAGCAGCACTGATGGTAAGGAAGGGACTTGTTTCACACAGACAGCAGCTTAGGAAACATTTAGTAATTAGTGCCAGAGACAGCAAAGCTGAGAGCATTCCTGAAACCACTCATTAAATCCCCAGTTCCTTGGAGTCAAGTAGCTGCCTGGTGGCTTCCCATGCACGGCAGGGGCAGGCAGGGGACCAGGCTGTCCCAGCTCCCTGCCTGCCCTCCTGCCCACATTCCAGCCAGCACACTCAGCCCTCCACTCTCTAGCAGAGTTCCCCATCCCCACTCTGAGGAGCTGTGTCTTTTCAGGCTGGAGATGTGGTCAGTGCCCAGCAGCTGGAGCATCTCCAGCTGAGTGGGTGCTGGGCTCGGCTCCCTCTCCTCCTCGAAGATTTCTGCAGCAGTGGGGATCATGCCCAGACCCAGCACCCTGTGGCTTTGGGAACAAGGCAAGTGTGTTTGTGGGGTGGCCTGGAGTCTCTATGGGATGGTGTGATAGAAGTTGTGCGTGCTTTTCTGCTGAAGGCTCTGCTGTTACACACGGGGCTGCTCTGCTCAGTCATTTATGGGTACCCACAGACCAGGGCTGGAGCACAAGAGGCCATTTGCCTCTATGACAAGGTTATACAAATGTTCTTTAATTATCTGAGAAATAAGTGATCAAAGCCATCCTTCAGAAGTTATAGCTTTAGGACACTGGCAAAGTGCCTGTGCTTGAGACCAGCTGGATGGGTATTATTGCTATGAGGACATTGTTTTACATTATTTGGAGGTGGGTTTGTCCCATCTGGAGAGAAAGAAGCAACGGGGGGGTCTGGCTACTGTCATTCACCTCCATGGTGGGACTGGTGAGAAGGTGGGGCCAGACCCTTCTTGGAGGCACATAGCAAGAGGCAACAGGCACAAATTACAGAGAGAAGCTAGTTAGAGAGAAAGAAAAATGTTCACCATGGGGATGGTGAGGCCCTGGACCTGTTGCCTGGGGAGGTGGTGGGATCTCTGCTCTGGGAAACACTTAGAGCTCACCTGGACTGGCCTTCAGCTACCTACTCAGCTTTGGAGGTCAGCTTGGCTCCAAGCAGGGGCTGGACAGGAGGCCCTTTCTGCCCAGACCTGCTTTGTGATTCTGTTATCCATGTCCTCCACATCCATAAGATATTTCTGCAATTAACCCAAGAGTTTACTGATGCACCACATCACCAAGTGCTACAGCACTCATGCCAACAGGGCATGTTGGGTCAATCCCTGGAACTCTCTAAAGCAATGCCTTAAACCAGCCTCATGGTCTCAGCCTTCCCCACCTCTACAAGTTACCAAGGCAGTCACAATTCAGAGGAGATCTGGATTTCTTAACCAGGGGAAATCATAGGAATTTCAGGCAAGAAGCTTTGGTCCATCTCAGGGGTAGGTTTGTCAGCCAAGGTGTCTGAATCTTGAGTTGTGTGGAGGAGATGACAGCAGAAGATGGTTCAGGGACTTTGCAGTCTTGTTCCTGTGACATGGATGAATATGAGTGATTGAGATGGGTGCTGCACAGTGCTGGGCCCAATTGTGTATAAAAATACACTGTTCCATCCGTCCCCACATAATAAACACATAAAAAAGGAACAAGGTGTGTCTCCAAATGTCTCCAAGGCTTTACGTGGGCCAAGCTACATTTTTTTTTACCTTTTTACAACAAATGGAAGTAGAGCAGTGGGTTGATTTCAGGGGAGAGAAAGGAGTGGGAGGCAGAATATCACATCCTATTTCCTCTTTTAAACACTTGGCAAGGGAGAGAACTTTCCATTCCCATCTGGCACAAGCAGACTAAACACAGGTTCCTTTTTGATAGCCATCTGCACTCTTCTGCTACCTTTTCCCATCAGTCTTCTGCAGGCAAAATGCAAACCCGCACACTATTTAAAAACTCTCGAATTCAGGGAGTGTAACAAAATTATCCCTTTTAGTTACCTTCTTTCCAAGTCACAGAGCTTCTAGTGCCAACCCAAACAATAACCCGGTTAATCAACAGGCTCAGGACATGAAAGCAACTCCATTTCCTATTTGTGAATGCACAGATGTTGTTTATCTTGGATCTCCCATTGTTGGCCCCCCAGGATTAAATCACAGGCCTTTAGGTGGAGCATGAGTGATTGCTTTTGTATTGAAGCAGCTCACAGCAAGGCTTGGCCAGCCCTGCTGCAGTATCATCCTCCTTCCCATCTCCCTAATGCTGGCTCTCTCTGCTGGCTCAAGGGCTCCCCACAAGAAGTGGGGTGTGTCGTGGTGTTTGGGGGCATGGCTCCAGAGACACTTGCTGACACAGAGCTGAGTTATCTCTGCAAGGACCTGCCTCTGGCACACCCTCAGGATGGTGGGGCTGATAGTTCTCAAGACCAGGCTGGGCCAACACTGGCACTGATAAGGGAGATGAGCTTCCTTGCAGACACAGATGTGGGGCCTGATTCCTGTGTAGCTCCACATTGCAAGCCCAGCAAAGTTTTGGCCAGTTCAGGGAACACCATATTTCAAACAAGGTGCTGGCTTTGGTGTGGTGCAGTAGCTGGTGCTTCTATGAGAAAGACATCCATGGTCAAGCCTCTGTGCCATCACTTGCTGCCAGGCCCTGCAGCTGAGCTGCCGGTTTTGACTTTGCCCAACATAACCCAGGGAATCTATTGGCTCCCTCTGTGAGCAGGCTTGGCCTCCATGTGTCCTATGGTGTGAGAGTGTGTGGTTCACAGTCAGGTGAGTGGGACCATTCCCCCTTCATACAAACAGATATTCTGAAGGTCCAGGCACATTTGCCCCCCTGCCAACTCCAGCACCTCGCTCATCCCTTGCAGGAAGGGCTGTTGGTTCTCCTGCCTGCTTCTTTAGCCCTTCATTTCAAGAGGAGAAAGCCATCCTCATCCTTCCCCACGCCTGTCAAACCGCTGCAGAGCCAGGCTGGCACGGCCCCATCTGCAAACGCTGCTGTAGGGGTGGTTGCACCATGGAGGTGTTGGCGATGCTCCTGCGCCGGGTCCATGGAGCATTTTGAGAGGCTTCCTGTGGGACGAGTGCCACTTCTTGCAGCATCGGTTGTGACTGCACTCACAACCTACTTCCTCGGCTGCCAAGTGCTCTTTCGCAGAGAGGGGAGCCATGGTGATAGTTTTCCATATTGCAGAAACGCCCCGACTGCAAGACTAAGCTGGTGGTGGCTGAGGCTGTGTTTGGAGACACCTTCCCACCCACAAACCCTCTGCTGCCGTCTGCCTACCGAACGGGAGTCCCCCCCGCAAACCCGGCACGCAGGCTTGCTCCGCAGCTGCCAGACGCCGAGCAGCCCCGCTCCGCAAACGGCGTGGCCCGTCCGTCTGTCCGTACCGAGGACAGATGGTGCGCACCGCCCGGGGCCGCTCCCCGCAGAGGATGCTGCAGGGCCGGGCGCTCCCGGCAGGGAGCGTGTCCCGCACGCCGCGGGAGCAAGAGGAGGCGCGGGGGGAGGAAGAAGGGGTGGAGAGCCATGGATCGAGACCTCGGCAGCCGGCCGCTTTCCCTGCTCCCTCAGGCACTCTTTAGCGTGCCTGAGACCGGTCCAGAAGGACTCGGAGACCTGGCCGAGCATCAGCTCGTGCCGCCGGTTCACGCTACGGACACAATTTTCCCTTAACTTGCTTTCTGCAGGAATTTCAGTACCCAGGTTTCAGTGGCAGGAGGGGGGCCGCTCCCACCCATGGGCGCAGGGTGGCATGGGGACACGGGGTGTCCTGGGTGTCCTCAGCAGCTGGGAGCGGCCCCCGCAGCGGGGAAAAGGGGGTGGGTTTTCTCCTGGTGCAATTGTACCGAAGTCCATACAAGTAGAGTTGGGAGAGCAGAGGATTTGTCTCTTCTTTAGTGGCATGACTGAGCTGTCTGATTACTATTTTTTAACAGTAGTGACGGATTTAAGATAAAGCCCATCCCTTCCCCTGCAGGCTGGCCAGACAATGCAGCTGCCAGGGGACAGGAGCCTCCAGTCTGCTTCCTACCATGCAAAGTACCCGGAGCTGTGTAAGACAAGGCCCCCCTCTTCCTGGGGGCCTCACTGGATGAAGGATTCACACAGTGAAGACTGTCCCACTCCCATTTGTGTTACTGTATGGGATGTGGCGAGCTGGGGCAAGGATCCTTTCCCTGCTGCTTTGGGAATGGTAGGAGTAGTGGTAGATAAGGGGAGGAAGGAATCATCCTGCCACATGGTTATTCTGGGCAGTGGATCACAAACCAGGGATTGAGAAGCCTCACTGAGAGAAGGAACACACATCCCCATTGGGGCCATGTTGCAGCCTTTGGAAAGAGAGGGAAGGGCTGCTGCTGAGTAGGCAGAGGACTTCAGAGCTGAGCTACTTTAGCTATTCATTCCTCGAGTCCCCAAAGAAGCAATTACTGCATCGATCCCTGTCTTAGTGAGCTCTCAGAGCAGAAGGCAAAAGGATAACTAGCCTCCACTCTTAAGTAGGAAGCTGAGGATTTTATGGGATTACTTCTTGCTCCTTGACAGATGTAGATCCTCTTAGGTCCAAGGTCAGTGCTGAGCATCATGGTTTGATTTAATAGGCAACAGTAAGAAACTTTCATCAGAACAGGGATGGGACAGGCGAATGACCACAAGGGACTGTGCTGGCTCTTGCACACCTGTGCACACGCAGGACAGAGTGTGGAGATGAGCATTGCTGAGACCCATGTGGTCAGAGTCCCTCTCTCCCAAGTGCCTGGATCTTCTCCCGAGTGCCTGGATCTTCTCCCGAGTGCCTGGATCTTTTCCCCAAGCCTGGACCTACCACAAACCCAGAGGAGCTGGATGCCTGCCAGGAGCCAGGCCACCCAGCACATCCTGGTTCAAGTTGTCCTCTGCCCCTAATCTGCAGTGTGGCCATAGCTTTTCCTAAGTCTGGCTTTCATCCAAGAAGTAGAAGAGCTTGGGGCTCTGCTGGGTGAGCAGCTATCCCCTTAAATCAGTACTAAACTTTCATCATTAATTTTCTGCCCTAGGTCCTTTCAACCCTTTTTAACACAGCTGACTCTGCTGGGGAAACTCCAGGGGCTGCCCTGCCCCTGTTCATCCTCTCCCATGCTTTGTGGTGGGGACACAATGATTCACCTGCTCTTACAGCAGCCAGATCTACAGCATTGGCTCAGTTCTATTGAGACAGATGTGCCTGACAGCAAGAATGTTAGTCCTCCTTTGGTGCAAAAAAGCATTACCAGTGTAAATGCTGCTCTGTGCTGTGATAGCAGTGGTCACAGCTTTAATTACAGCGCCAGAGCCAAACAAGTGCAACAGCACAGATGAGATACTACAGAAGCAATAAATTCCCCCAAGTCAGCTCCTGTGTTTTGGTGCCTTCTTGATGCTTGGATTTCCATGTTGCCTCTTTCCATCTTAGGCAAGGGACTTATCTTTGTGTTTCTCATGCTCCCACTGTCTCCCTGATGCTTGCAAGTGACCTGCCAGAAGCTGGGAAGGGGTGATACTGCCTCTAGGGTCAGCTCTTCTCAGGGAACTACTCATCTGACCAACAGATTAAAAAAAGGGAAATAAATACCAGTGTTAAAAAAAATAAACTCTGTTAAAAAAACCCCAAAACTATGCTGTTAAAAAAAAATACCCCGTTTCAAAAAATATACCTGTCAATAAATAAAATTCTAGGATGATGAAAAGGGGAAATGCAGTGACTGAGTAAAGGATTCAATATTTTAAATGAAAGATCTTCCATACACCAATTCCAGCCAAAAGGCATTTCTGTTCCTTTGACTGAATATAAATATTAATCCAGACACTCGTTGTTCTCAATGTGTCCTTTTGTATTGGCATGATCTGGAGCCACATTGAGAGCTCACATCTTCTGCTGGCTTCCTTGAGGGTGCAGGGTGCTTGTTACAACTCCAGAGAGTCCAGCAAGGACATGTCCTCCTGCCCTGAACATGGGGCTCTCCTGCTCATCCATGCTTTATCCGAGTGGATCTCCTGCAGATGCCATCAGGATTCAGCAGAAGGATGGAGAAGACACACTTCTTCAGGGACCTGGAGGGGATGCTGGTGAGACCCCTATACCATGTGAGGCCCACATAAAACCCCCTTCACTGGGGTTTTGGGCCCAATTCTCTCCTGCTTTGTGGAATTTTACCTTATTGCAAAATGGCTCTGAAATTCTGCCCCTCTGGTGAGAGCGGTGGGCAACAGAGAGGGCCAGGGAAGAGTCATGGAGACCAGCCACATGCCCAGGAATATTGCAGGCTATGTGGGGACATGTCCCAGGCAGGGCTGGGTGAAACAAGGATCAGGCATTGGGTGAAACACTGGCCAGGCTGGACATGGGGCTAATGAGCTGTGACATTTCTAGGAATGGAGAGGAAAAGAGAAGAAGCCATGAAGAAACCAAGGTCATCATATTTGAGGTTTCTTGAGACAGAAAAGCCATGTCCTCTGTCTTTTCCTCCAATTGCCAGCCCTTCCACTCTCCTCCTGGCTGTCTACAGGAGCTGTCACCATCCAAGGAAAGGCCCCAGTTCAGAAAATTCCTTAAGAATAAACCTAATTATCAGGACAAGATGAAGGTTTTTGCTGAATTGGGCCTGCAGAGCTGGATGGAAGCCAGCTGAGCCACCCTGAGCCAGCCTCACCAGAGGCTCCAGACTCGGCTCCGGCACGGCCCCTCCTTTCCTGGAGGGTCAGTGTAAAATAAAACCTGAGGCAACCTTGCAAAAGCAGATCCAATTCCCAGGCCCTTACCAGGGTCCATAAGATCAAACCCCTCCACTCTGCCAGCTGTATCCATCCTTTTTGCTTTTCAACAGAGTATAAACCCCATTTTTCCTCTCTGCTCTCCAACCCTCTTCACAACCAGGCACACAGAGCAGGACAGCCAAACGCTGAGTGGCCTTTTCTTCTCAATCACTCTCTGAAAGTCACTGTGAAATGCGATGCTATGTGGAAAGTGGCTGGAAAGAATGACACTGTGAGACCCTATTTTTTCCAAGGAAATAAATAGATTGTGTGTCAAGAGCACGGAGAGGAGAGGGTTTGTGCCAGGTCATGCACAGGTAGGGCCATGCAGGGACAGCCTGGAGTTTGTTTGAGCTGCAGTCACCCCCTCTCAGGAAGATTTTGCTGGGCAGAAGCACATGGGACATTCTCTGGTGGTGCCACCAAGGTGGCAGCCTGCAGGTGGCAGCTGTTTCAGCCTGTCTGCAGCATCCCTGGGCATGCAAACTGTTTGCAAGGGGGTCATGAAACGTGGTGGAGCAAAACAAGCTACTGCACACTGTATGTGCAGGAACCCAGAACTGGGGAGAGGCTGACCACCTCTCAGCTGAGGAGGGGGGACTTTAATGCCCAAGGCGCTGGTGGGATGTCAGGCAAGCTGGAGCTGCAGGCCTGGCTCCAATGCGGTTGCGGTGATGGCCTGGATTCAACTATTTCAAAGGGCACCGGACGGTCAAATCAAGCCCCAAATTTAAATTTGTTAAAATAACTTTTTGCAAAACATTAGGACGGAGAGAAATGTTTCCATGGTTTTGTTTTTAAATTCCAAGTGGGAAGAGTTTATTTTTTCACCAGGAAACTTTCCCCGTAGGATTCACAAGGCTGGCCGGGAGACAAGAACCAGCGAGCTCCGCTCCCGAATGGAGGTGACCCCAAGGGTGACCCTGTGCTGGTCACGTCGCCTCGTGCAGCCTCAGTTACCCCTTGGAAAAGGGAGGTGGACACGTGCATGGCTGCAGAGGGGCTGGGATGCCAGCACGGCCGGCTAGCGTGTAGTCAGCCCGTGCCCAGAGGGATCTAAATCCAGACACGGATTCTTGTATTTGTTTGGAGGCAAATGCAAGGAAAACTCTTACATTCCAAGCAGGTTAGGGGAAAATGTGGGTAAATTACCAATCTCCTTGGCTCTGCTTATGCACAAATGTCTTCCAGGGGGATAGCAATGGTCTGTCCTTCACCATCGCTCTGCTCCTGCTGGATTGCTGCTGATCCAGAACTCATGAGCTACCACTTGTTTGTCCTCTCCTGGTTTATGCTGTCCTGAAAAGCAAAATATTATAGAGATTTATAAAATTAACTGAAGCTAGTAAAAAGGCACAGGGGCTCATTTGGTTGCCCTCAGCTTAGCACCCTGGAAAGCCCTTTGCCCCAGCTGAAAGCCCAAGTGCCGCTGTTCCTGCCCCCAGGTAACTGGGGAGTCCCCAGTGTTTCAAACAAAAATATACAGCAGTGAAACAGGGACTTGGTGAACATTGAGATGAGGAAAGAAGGGGAAATCAGGGCAGGTTGAGCACCATTTACTAGAACTGGCTGAAAATAAAATACAAAAAAAAAAAAAAAAGCAATTTGAAATGCTCATACCTTGCTCCTATCAAGAGTGCAGAGAAAGAGCACAGGGGTTCATTCTCATTTGTGATCAAAGACTTTGAGCTGATCCCATTTTATTCTCTACTCCCATGTACTGCTCTGTGGTTGTGGGGTCATGGATGTCAGGAAACTCCTCTTGCTTTTCTCTCTGAGAGAAGTGACAACTTAGCATTTTAGGATCTGGGATGTAATGGAAACTGATTTCTTGGACATGTGGTTTCCAAGGTGGCACCTCAGCAGCTCAGGGGTAAATTGGGCTCCCTCAATTTCAGCCTAGACATCGATATAAAGGCTTATCCAAAGGGGAAGGATTGTTCTTAGCAAGGTGGGGGCTGCAGGTACAGCAGGCTCTGCTCACCTCTGCAGCCCCAGCTTTTCACACCTGGCTGGGGCAAACAAAAGCAGAAGAAACTGTTATAGGACAATTCCCTTGCATGGAGAAGGTCTCCTCAAACTTGTAACACATCTCCCATCCCTGGGATACCTGAATACCTTCAGCAAGACTTCCCCCAAGGGTAGGGCCAAAGGTGCTGTGTTCCTGGTACACAGCTCACCCACGGAAGCTCACCCTGGTGGTGATGGGCTGTGGAGCTGCCCCGATGCAGGGAAGCAGCCAAGTGTGGCTGATGGGAATCATGGGAGGTGTGCCTTTGCTTTCAAAAGCAAACGCGCTTAGGGTTAATCACACAAATAAATCTCACCGTAGCTTGGAGCCAAACTGAGCAGTAAAAGCACCGATCCCCAGGCCTCCCAATGGGAATTGGCCAGGGCAAGGGCCCATGTTCTCACCCAGTCACTGGGAAGTAACCTGCATACTCAGCACAAAGACATCCAGGAATTTCATTCCATGTTGTCCCCCCCATGCCCCCTGAAACGTGCTTATCCAGGTGGAAACTCGAAGATCTTCCCATGCCAGCCAAGATGGCAAGGCAGTGTCCAAAGTACATGGGCAAAGCGCTGGTCTGAGCTGCTTTTTCTCAGTGATGGCTTCAGGAGCCATGGAGGATGGATGGAGGGGAGGGTGACCCCCAGTTCTGTCCCTTGACCTCCTTCAGGGACTTTGATGTATCAAAAATAATATGCTTAAAGGAATGAGCTTCTGAAGGAGGAAAAAACCTTGAACTTCAAGCCCTGCTGAGTGTAGGAAGGCATTTAGAGAGACAAATCAGTGTGCCTGGTGCAAGAGGGACTGGGAGGCTTGTGGGTTTTTCATTAGCTTTTATTTTGTGCAGACACCACCACGAGATCCATAACAGGTGTGTATATGTTTGACAGACAGAGGCAGGGTTGCTTTGGATGAAACATCCCAGGGAATTGAGCTATGGCCCCATCTTACGTCCCACATTATAGCTGGACATGGTGGGAGACGAAAGCACTTGGGGCAGACTGTAAAGTTAATTTTAAGAGACTTGATTGAAGCAGCACCCTGTCTCTCTTCTTCCCCAAAGTGGTCTCCCAGCCTCTGCACATACCACCAGGTACTGACCTGGGCCATTCAGCATCAAAAAAGCATTTTATAAGTCAAGTCTTTGTGTTCTCTTAGTGCAGAAATCAGCAAAGACAGTCAATGTGTGTCCCAGGGGATGCAGCAGGGAGAAGGGGTCTGGGTGGACAGACCAGCAAAAGAGAGGGAAGTTGTTTCTCCAGCACTTTGGAGACTTGGTTGTCCTCTTACTCCTCTCCATGGCTCCAAACATCATTATCAGGAGACTCAAGGAGGGCAAAGGGACTGTGTCCTCTGAGTCCCCTCTGCTGTCTCCCTCTCATTAACCTTGCAGAGGGCGACTGGTGGCCCTTTGCAGGGAGCTCACTCGCACCCACCTGAATTTCCACATGTTTGCAGGGACTTGATCGACTCCTTGTGATTCATTTCAATGTGGCACAAAGCAGCAGCAGCTTGCTGAAGCCTGATGTGAAACACCCACATACGCTCACATTATATAATATGAATCTAAGAAGATTAAATTATCCGGTCTGAGGAAACGCATGCACGTATAGATGTACGCATTTATACACAGTCTGGAGCGTAGCTGAGTGGAGCTGAGGGCAAAGCTTCCCTTCAGACACGCTGAACTTGTGCTTTTTTAGCACTTAAAAATGGGGCAAATAGAGTGTATTTGCCCGTGCATAGACACATGTGTGAAGCATGGCAGCAGCTGTGTGTTCTGCATTTGAAGGAAACACAAGAAGCGTTTGTAAATGTGCGCTTGGTTATAGGCAAAGTCTGAGCAGCAGCAAGGAGCAACAGGTGGAATCCAAACAGCCCCGGCACTAAACTTCACCTGTCAGCCTACGGCAAGATATTGGTCCCTGGGAAAGTAAACGGGGGAATCTGTCCCCAAAAGCCCTGGGCATCTCTCAGCAGCCTTGGAGAGCCTGGCTTATCCTGTGGCCAAGAGTAGGCATATGCCAAGAGCAGGCATCCTACAGGCATGTGCCTCGGGGCACAGCCCGTTCCTCGGGCTGCGCGAACACAAGCAGACCGATGCACAAAGTCCGGAGTCGAGTTGAGTTTGGGGTGCCCAGGCCTTTCACACAAAGATGCACTTTGCCTTCCAGAACATTCATGTTGGGAGGGGAATGCAGGTGCTTCACTTACAGATGCCCACGGTGCTCACACTGCACGGGCAGTGAATGCATTTGCCGATCCCTCTCCTCCTGCGCCTTCCCGTCACGGATTCACATTGTTTTGCTAAATATAACTCGGCCCATTGAAGCTGCTCGCTCAGCTTTTACTCCAGCCAGAACTGTGGGGCACGGAAAGTGCAGGCAGGAGCGGGGCTGGGCGGCCGCTGCCGCTTCTCCGGCACGTGCCGTCCCTGGCTGTGTCCCTGGCCGTGTCCCCGGCCACCTCCCGCCACCACCACCATGTAAGGGGTAGGGTTTGACACCCGCTTCGTGAGGCACAGCGCCGGTGATGCCCGGGGTACCGCCGGGGCGTCCCTCCGCGGCCGGCAGCAGAGCCGGGGGGCCGCACCCCATCTCGGCCCGGGGTGAAACAGCGGGAGTACACCTCCCTGCGCTGGGAACGCCCGGGGACAGAGGGACAGAGGGACACGCACCCCCACACCTCCCCCCGCAGGCGGCGCGCGCCGAGGCCATTCATGAAAAAGTTGACGTCAGGCTGGTGGGCGGGGCAGGGCCAGGGCCACGCCCCCCGGGGCCATTTAAGGCGGCGCGGCCGGGAGCGCGGGGCTCAGACGGGAGGCGGCAGCCGAGGCGTGAGGGAGTTTGTTCGGTCCCGGGCAGCGCCGCGCATCGTCCC
>WEIU01004146.1:15975-39829 GCA_013389925.1 Aegithalos caudatus
GCGATAGCGGGATGGGTGAGCCGCTGCGGGAGGGAGTTCGCTTCACTTTCTGGCGCTGGGAATGCCATTAAGGCTGTAAGAGCCGAGCTGGAATTGGCGCTGCGCGCTCAGCTGGTGTGGAAGTCCCCGAAGTAAGTCAGTGGAATCTAAAGCACACCGGCTTGAGACATTTAAAAAAAAAAAAAACCAAAAAAAAAAAAAACCAAAACCCCCGCGCTTGCACTTTATTTACTGTGGGTTTTTACTTCCCCCCCGTCCCCGCGGGGAAGAGCTGGAGGAAGCGGAGTTAAAAGCGAAGCGCTGCTGCCGGAGCGTCCCCGGGTGTGCTTGAGCTGGGCTCTTGTGGGGAGAGCCGGGGAGGTGCTCCCAGGGCATTGGATGTAGCTCCGGCTTACGAGGTACTGAGCTTTTTCCGCTGTCTTCCAAGGGGGGGCAGGAAGGAAGGGACCAGAAATAGACTGCCTACAGCCTCTGCTGCTCTCTTTGCCGCTTGAATCGTGCTCAGTCCTGCCGGAGCCCCTCAGATCACTGGAATGCTGTCTTTTGTCTCTAGCTCTGATTATCTGAGATCCGCTGAAATGACTGAAGTGATGATGAACACCCCAGCCATGGATGAGATCGGGCTAAGCCCCCGCAAGGATGGGCTGTCGTATCAGGTAAGTGTTTTGCTGGCAGTTGAGACACTAATCCCGTGTGGAATTGCCTGGACTAGACTGTAAGCTTAGTCTAACGTACCTTTCCATAGCCTGACCTAATAGCAGGTCTTGCAGTAGTGAGAACTAGTCAACAGACTGGAATGTTTGCTTGGCAGGAGATGGTTGTCTAAAATATCACTCGCTATCAGTGTGGATTGGCAGAGGATTTGCTTGTTTTGAAGTGACCGAGCCCCTGCTCATTCAGCATTACTGGGGCTCAGTGGGAGACGGGTTAAAGGAGGATCCATGCCACTCACTGGGCTGAGAGGGCTCTTGACATCTTTGTGACACAGCATACAGCTGATCTGCTGAGAGCAGGAGGATGCTGTTTATGTGGTATCCACATCTTTTGGATCCAGTTCTTGGTTTTCCTGACTGACAGGCTCATTTGGGAGGGTTAACAGTCCTCTGTAAGATAGTGAGGCCAGACACAGCCTAAATGAGCCATGAAATGTCATTGGAGATATCAGTACCTGGAGGCACGAGTTGCATTCATTCTGAAACTTCTGAACAGTGTAGTTAGCTATTAATCTCTAAATCAATGGCTGGAGTGAAGAAGTGGTCTTCAGATCGAGTCTTAATCCTTTACTCTCAATATCCCTTTCATTTCCTAGCCTGCAGTTAATCAAAGCACAAGTTAGGCACCTTAGCTTCCTAGCTGCATGGTTTTCCTCACTTCCAGAAGACTCACTGATGAGCTCTGACACAGATGCTGAATGCTGGCAGATGACTTGCATCTGCTCTGTGCATCGGGTGCCTCTTACCGGCAGATCCAGCTGCAGGCTTCATCCTTTGCAGATGTTACACAACCTGCACACAGGCACTTGCTCCAAGTGTGCATTCAGATGAGGTGCTGCATGCTTGCATATTTGTGTCTGAAAAGGGAACTACAAGGCACCAGCAGTGCACTGGAGCATGAAATTGCCTGAACTTTGGGCCACTGCTGGGGCCTCCAGCAGAAGCCATAGCTATGTAGAGGAAAAGGGGATGCATTCCTTCTTTTAGTCAGGATTCTGGCTCTGGATAATGCAAGTTGTTTGGTTTATAGCTGTGCTAAGGTACTTGAATTAGTGGGGAGTATATGGCCTCTCTTTCCTCTCTTACAGATGGAGTGCAGGGGGAATGACAGTTGTTAAATCTGAGGCAATCAAAGTAACCTGCATGGGATGTCTGTATGGGTCACCTTATGAAAAGGCTTAACCCAGTCAGGTCAAATGCCTCTGTTTACCCATCCAAATTCCCAGGGAGAGGCAGGATCTAGGTGCCCTGCTTGTTCTAATGATCACTTCAGTGAGGTTCTTCCCCAGGTGCTAATGACCTTGATAAGTCTGCTTGGGCCAACTGGGGAACAGGACTGTTTGGTTTGAGTGCATCACCTGAACATGTGAGTCATAAAAGCTGACGACTCATATCTGTGCAGGGCTTTTGCATCCTAGATTTAGTCTCTTTAGTGGTCTAGTTACAGATAATTTTTTTCAAATGCCTGCAAGGAGCTTCACCTTGATGTCATGAAGAGTGATGGCAGCAAGAGTAGAGGAGTTGAAACGGAAGACCCTTATGGCACTAGCAGTGTGTGGGCGGTGTATGAGGTCTACCTCTAAATCAGGTTATTGGTGTAAAGAGGATTGGGGAGCAGGTTCCAGCCTTCTCTGGCTGCCTGGCTGAGAATATCACAGTGTAAGTCAAGGTAAGTTGAAAGCATCTTTAGAGGGTTGAGAACTCAACTGAGACCAGCAAGGGCAAATCCGATGCAAATAGCACCATGAACTTTTTGTTCTAACTCAGACTTTGGCACTTTGTGCCTCATCTTGCTGATGGAGAGAGTTTGGTACATGGAAAATTGTATGCTCGTCTGAGAGCTGTAGTGCAATAACTTAAAACCAGACAGGGCTAATGGAGCATGACTGCTCTTACACTGAGGCTTGTTGTTCTAAGCTGCAGCATCTTCCTCCACTCATCTGCAGAGTCAGGCACCCACAGTATAATAGCCCTTGGCTGGCTATGAGAGGCAAAAAATAAAAAGTGGAGCCTGAATCAAGCTTTTAGCTTCAAAATTTTGTCTTGGTCCTTTAGCAGAACTTGAATTTTATTTTACTACAGAAATTACCTTAAACTGGGGTTAAAAAATTTCCCCCTTCCAGCTGTGTAGAGCAGGGACTGCCTGTGAATTGGTCTGTAGGATGCTGTCTGTGAGACTGGGGGCTTCTTCTGCCACCAGAGGCAGGCGTGCAAGTGTCTGGACCAGAGGAGGTGTTACAGCCCAGCAGCATTGCTGGAATTCTAGTGCACATCAGTACCTGCTGCAGACAGACTTGTCCTACCAAGGGAACTGTTTCTAAGTCTTTTTGCTTTTACTTGGAAGTAAACTGAGGAAGAAGGCTCATACCCTGAGTATAAACTTCAGCAATCTGATTGCTCTGTCTTGTGGAGTTCACTGAACTTCTTGGCTCCTCTCTGTCTCGGTGGTTATGAGGGGAACTTGGGTTGTTGACTTTTTTCTTCTGCATCTTCCACCCACTCGGGTGTCTGTCTGTCCTAGATGTCAGCTCCAGGTCTGCAGTCTCCTCACTGTGCCCTTTGCTGGGCTGGTCATCACTGCTTAATAGAGTGAAAACTCAGACTGCAGGAGTACCACTATTAGCTGAGTTGCCTCCATAAGCTTAAGGCAAACATGCTTTCTCATCATAGATTGCCTTTTTTTTCCAGTTAATATGCAAAATAATTGTAAGCTAGTGTGCTAGCTTCAAAATCATCCTCTGTAGGACAGCTTTTATCTCTGTATTTGTGACAGCAAGCTGCTGTCTGATCCCCCTGAAGATGGTTCAGCCAACAGATTGCAAGGGTCTGAGCAGAAGTGAGTGGTGAATTTGGGGCATGACTCTCAGAACAGGGCAGCATAGACAAAACAGAAGATGTGACTGAAGAGATGATGTCATGCTGGGTCTTGTGCCTGCAGTGAGAAGCTATTTCTGGATCTTTAATAGATGTCCCATAATTCCCATGGGACTTACTAAACAAAAAACTCATAGAAATGCAGCCGATGGCTCAAGTTGCCCCTGCCACAAAAGATGTGGCCATGGAAGGCTTCATGCACTTCCTGCCTGGCAATGTCCAGCGAGCCAGGCTGTTTCTGCTGCCAGCCAGAGCTAATGCACTGTTTGCTGTTTCCCAGCCCTAGAAATGTGTGTTCTTTAAAGAGCCTCATCAGCACTCTGCCAGCTTGTCCTCTGTGCTGTCTCCCAGAGGCACGAACAATGCCACTGAAACTGAGGCTGAATTAATAATTTCTTGGAGCTGTTGTCAAAACAGTGCCTTGAACAGAACCCTACCTTGCTTCTGGGAAGTGGAGCAGAGTCTGAGCACAACTGAAAATGCTTTAATGCCCAAAGTGTGTGTTCTGAGCAAAGGCAGTGTCCTGAGTTGAGTGTGCTGCTTTGCTGCAGGCTGGCTGGGAGGTGACTTTCTGGTCCTTTAGGCTCCCATGTAGGAAGGAGACTGGCCTGCAGAGGCTGAGCTTGCCTCATGCCATCAGCTGAGGTTTGGTTGTCATGGGGAGCTTGAGCTCTTTAAGTCATGATCGCATCATGCTGGGATCTGTCTGGGTTAATCACAGCCACAGCTCACTGGGAATCACGTCAGAGTGGCTGAATCTGGGTAAATAGGCTTAAGGCTCCAGCCACTGGCTGTGCCAAAAGCTTGGTGTTGGGGAAGTCATTTCTGGTGAGTGCAAAAAAAATCCACCAGCCCTGGGGAAGCACTGGCTTTTCCAAGGAACTGTGGGGCTTGAGTTGTCTGCTGGATCCCTCCAGTTAAACTGCACTACCAGTATGTCACTGGCCCAAAGGCTCAATGGAAAATGAACTTCCTTTGTAATTGTTTTCTTGTCAGGTGCTTCATGTCTGTGCAGCCTTGATTTGTGCAGGGGAAGTCCTTCAGAGGTGCTGCTTGCTGCTGTGGAAGGTTTTGAGACCAGGCTGCAGAAGGTGGTGATAGCAAGCATGGCTGCTAGGCAAGATTAGTAGGTAGAGTCAACATGTATTCTGGGGTCTGGGACCTCAATGAACACAGAAGCAGGATAGGGGATAAACAGATACAAAAGCAATTGTGTGCAGCAATGCTGTGCCACAAGTGTTCCACTGAAATCCAAACTGAGGAAGCAGCTCATCACAACAACTTGGAGCATGTTTTTTCCTACCTACTGTTGTGCCTTGTTACTCTGAGGGAAAATGGTTAGCTGTAGGAAGTTTCCCTGACATCATGCCCTGAGAGAGGGCAGTATTTCTGTGGCTGGGGAGTTGTTGTGGCTCATCAACCTGAATCACAGCTGCTGTGTACATACTTGGAGCTTGTTCTCAAGTCATGACTACTGTGTGAGTAAGTGTATGCATTGTACTGGAGAAGTCCTCCAAAGAGGACACTGAGGGATGAATGAAGTGCTTCCTGAAGTGGGCTTGCCGTGCCTCTGAATGGCACTAAAGTTTTATTTTCAGAACTTCAATGCTGATTTGGGATTTGGAATATTGGCTTGATGTTGCTGAAGAGGCACAAAATTCAGCCCTTCAGTCCAAGGAGGATGAGTGATGTGTCCGTCCGGGCACCTGAAGTGGGATGTCTCCCAGTGCAGACTTTGCAGTCTTGTGTAGTGCTACCACAATCAACCAAAGCTTTCCCCCAAACCAGTAACTTAATTTGGAAAGATGTTGTTGCTTTAGTCTCCCTGTAATACAATTTAAATAGTTTTCAGCCCCATGGGAGGGGAGACAGGCATTTTAACGATGGGCTGGTACGAAGTACACATGTGGAAGTTGTTTTGAATTTACAAGTGTCACTTGGATTATGGTAGTGCTGAGCTAATCTTCTTAATTGTCTGACATCTCTCCTACTTTTGGTGTTTCTCCATCCCTGTGAATGCTGAGAGAGGGTATGAGCCTCCCCAGGGCAATGAAAACTTTCCGTTCTTATTGCCAGGACTTCATCCAAGGATAGTAGAGCTAGATCATCTGAAACAGAGGCAAACATGATCTTCCTAAAATCATTTCAAGCTTTTGTTTCAAGTTCTGCTTTCCCCTGCCCATTCCAGCTGCAAGGCAAGAGTTTGGTCGATTTGTATGTGATCTGGATAAATTCATGAGGAGAGCAATTCCCAGACATAAATCCAGAGGGGCCTGTAACAACCAGTCTCGCTGTTAGCAAGAAGCTGTGCTGAGTAGTGTAAGAAGCAGCATATGTGTCCTCTGTGGACCTAGAGGTGTTGGATGTACCTCTCCAAGGCCAGGATTTGGGGCTCAGCTACAGGGGAGGATCTGTGGAAGCAGTTGCAGCCCCTTGTGCTGTATCATGAAAGTGAAGGGGTGGAAGATGCCCTTGAATTGCTGCTAAATTTGCTTTTAGGCAGCTGTCACAACTAATTGGTTGTCACTTGTCCCCCATCAAGTGACCATGTCTGCCAGGGGAAGGCATCTACCTCAGGCATGTGCAAGGTGGCTCCCTGTCATGAATGAGAGGGAGAAGCCACCCCATGTCTGCCCTCTTTGTGGGGTGGGAGGTGCAGAGCTTTCTTCCCACATTCCTGAGCAGGATAATGTGAGCAGAAAGGCTTGGAGGCAGGTGTTGCTGTCCTGGCTGCTGTGCCAGAGAGTGCAGAGCTCCTGGGTCAGAGCTGAGCTGCTGCAATACCCAGTGTGGAGCTTGCTGCAAGTTAGGGAAAAAGAAAAAAAGATGTTTTTTCCTCCCCATTGTCTAAATCTGGAGTGGGACCAAATTAGGCCTGTGGAACCAAGTGTAGCATGGCACTACTGGAGCAGGACAGAGCTGGTGCTTGTTTATCTTTCCCTATGAAGAGGAGTGGGGAGGCTGCTTGGCTTAACCTTCTCACTTGGCTCCCTCAGATGTAGTTAGTCTTAAACCCTTTTTCCTTGGGCCCCTGTGCTTGGCCTGCTGTCACCCTGCCCATCACATTGGAGGAAATCTGCCTTTCTGTAATTTTTCCATTGACTGTCCATGCCCCTTCAAAGTGCAGTTGCAACATCTCCCTTCGTGCTGCCTCAACGATTAAAAATCATGACTTAGTGGAAAAAATCCTGACCTTCTTGGGTTCGGCCTGTCCTGCAGCTGTTTGAGATAAGATTGTGCTCGGGTTTTTTTTATTATTATTAAAAAAGCTGCACACCACATTTTGTGGATATTTGTTTGTAAGGAAATGACTACTACTTAGTTTCTGGAACAAAAAAAAAAAAAAAATCTGGCAGGCTATTTTCAAAGAAATAGCTCCAATTTGACCTAATGTGCTTAAAATAATAGCAGCCAAACGTTAGTTTAATTATTATACTGCTATTTTTCTTCCATAGGAGGCTATTTTCATGACATTATCAGCTTATGTAACCTCTTGAACCACACTTATTTTTCCATTGCAACCTTCTAAACCATGTAATGTCAAGGGTATTTTTCCCCTATCCTGGGTTTAGATAACTTGATGCTTAAGAGCCACTGACTGTACTTTCAGTAATGCAGTGTATGCCTGAAACTGATTTTGTTTGGCCAAGCAGAAGCCACAAAGCTCCAAGAAACAGTTGTTATCTCACTGCTGCTGGATGTGACTAATAGCAAGTAGCTCACACTGCAATGCCCAGGTTGATGTGTCTGTGTTCAAAGGACCTCAGCTGCTCTTGTGCACCTGAAAAAAGTGGATGGTGGGAGCTGGAGTCTTGCACCACTGTCCC
The DNA here is from genome assembly GCA_013389925.1 of Aegithalos caudatus. Lineage (NCBI taxonomy): Eukaryota > Metazoa > Chordata > Aves > Passeriformes > Aegithalidae > Aegithalos > Aegithalos caudatus. Next base: position 23,390 of record WEIU01004146.1, read on the forward strand.
CTGGACCAGATGATCATGTGCAAGCAGCTCCTGATGTGTGCATTATCTTCTGTCACCTTGCCTGAATTTGCATTAGGTAGCAGCCCCATGGCTTTCTCTGATTGTCACAAAGTTTTGGGTGTGAAGGAGAAGTGAGCTGAACAGTAGAAGACTGAATATTGACAAGGAAGCGATGCTGTAGCTCATGGTTGCTAGGCTGAAGGAGGAGTTGATAGGATGTTATTAACTTTTTGTGGCCAGGGCTTCCTAAGGTGCTGGGTACCCACATGATTGGCACAAGGAGAATGAGGCTTCATGGTTACTGCTCAGGGCTCCTGGATGGGGAGCCTGCTTTTGTAACTGGAACCACAAAGATCAAAGCAGATCAGATCTTGCTCTCAGACTGAGGCCAAGGCTGGCAGTGCTGCTCCCTGCAAGGATGCTCCTGCAGCTCGCTTGAATGAGATGATGTTCAAAGAAAAGTACAGCCATATGACTTCTCACCTGGCCTACAACCTCAGGGGGAAAATGTACTTTGTCATTTTCTTCTTTGGGGTGTTTAAATGCAACTCTAATGTGAAATGGGCACTCTGATAAAATGGTTTGAAATAGCAGGTGGTGGTTGTTTAATCTTCTGGTTACTAACAGGAGGTCTGATGTAGCAAGTGGATTTTATCACCTATCAGTTCCCTCCTGGATAAGCTGGGGCTTGAAGCTGTTCCCCCAGCAAGTTACCCACAAGTAACACAGCCTTTTCTGTTCTCATTACAATCCAGTCATGCAAGGCTGCTGCTAGCACTGCACCAGCAGTTTTTTTCCTTTCCTCATGCTTTGCCTCAGTTCCTAGTAGGATCAAAGTGTGCATCACTGGCACTACCAGTGAATATGGGCCCAGATGCTGCTGCACTGCATGAGCTTATGCATCCACATGGCAAGCAGTGGGTGGGAGGGAATGAGTAAGGTGCCCCTTGAGGGGCTGGAGATCAAGGAGTCCTTGTATTCAATGCAGAGAAATACAGTGCATAACTGCTGGCTTTGCCACAGGTACCCCTTTCCTGAAGAAATGCAGTCCAGTCCCCAGCCCTCCCAGTGTTCTGCTGAGTTTCACTACTGATGTACGGTTCTGTAGTGTGCAGAACACTGCCAGAATTATCTCTAAAATGAAGCTGAGCTATTTCAGGCTGGCACTGTAGCCCTGGAGTGATATCAGACACAGGCCCTTGCTGCAGGGGTCTGGGCTGCTCTAGCCCTGGGTTGCCATGAGCCTCCTGCCTCCCAGCAGCAGGGCCTGGAGAACGAGCCTGTTCTCATGTGCAGCCTGACCAGCAGCAGGAAATGAGATCTCAGATTCTCTGATCGAGATAGCTCTGTGTGCAAACTCAAGAGCATTAATGCAAAAGCTGGGAGGGGAGGCATTTGGATAAATATCCAAAAGGGCAGATACCTATTTGCTGAGCACTATCCAAGCAAGCGCGTGCTTGGGGAGCCTCTTGGGCAGTGCTCATTTCCATGACTTGGAGACTTGAAAAGGTTATTTGCAAGTTCAAGAGTATTCCCGTCACTCAGTGGTTGACTCTGTGTCCAGACTAGTCTGCCCTGGAGACCTAAATGTCTGGAGCTGGGTTTTGGCTGAAAGTGTGAGCGCAGCCCCTCTGACAGAGTGTTCCTTGTCTCTTGCAGATCTTCCCCGACCCCTCGGACTTCGATCGCTACTGTAAGCTGAAGGACCGCCTGCCCTCCATCGTGGTGGAGCCCACGGAGGGGGACGTGGAGAGCGGGGAGCTGAGATGGCCGCCGGAGGAGTTCCTCGTGCAGGAGGAGGAGGAGGAAGAAAACTGTGAAGACGCAAAGAAGGACAACAAGGAGCAATAAATGGCATCTGAGGAAAGGCAAGGGACCGCACCCTTCTGAAGGAAGAGCCACACTTTCTTTGAAAGTCTTTTTAAAAAGACAAGTTCAATTTTGCACCTGCGAGATCTTAGTTTTTTTGTATTCTCTGTATCGAGAACTGAAGCCCTCGGTGTCACCAGACCTCCTGAGGAAGGAAGGAAGTAACGCAGAGAAATGTTTGCTGTTCTCGAGATCATTATCTGTATTTTTCCGAGGCGGAGGCAGCAGTGAAATTCCAAGCACATGGCAGAGGGTGACCACACGAGGACTGCTGGAGGGGGAGCTTGGGAAGGGGGAGGAAAGTTGGAGGTGGCAGCGTTTGGCTGGGAGCTGCCTCTGGCTTAAAGCATGAGAAGAGAGCCAAAATATCTCAGATTTGCCTTTCTTACAGCTTCCATTTTGTGTGTTGGGGGGTGGAAGGGTGTCCATAGCGAAGCATGGCTAAATGATGTAGTGACAAGGGGCCTGTAGCTCTCCCTGGTTCGGCACCTCCTAGGGTAGGGTGAGCGTCCATAGGAGTAGTCTGGTTTCTTGCTCTCGCTGTCGAGCCTGTTTTCCAGCCACTTTTCCCAAAGTTACTTTCTCCCCCTGTTTGCCTTTAGACTCTTCAATGCTGAGCTGCTGTATTTGCAGGATAGTGTTAGGCTGCTGCTTGTCATCTCTCCTGCGACGTCCTAGCTTATCTTGCAGGTGGTGAGCATGAGGTGATGTGCATCAGATGTAAAAAGGTGCTTCTGTCTGCAGCAAGAGCTCATGTGGGTTTGAACACCTCTGATTTTTCTCTCCTATTTGCTGAGGCTGCTGTAGCTGGTCTCTTCTTGTACGGTGCCCCAGGCCCGAGGGTGGAGTTTTATTCCTCCTTGTTTTGGTGTCCTTGAGGTTGTAGGGTTTTGTGTCTGTTAACTTGCTGGTCAATGGGCTTGAGAGGGCTGGGGTGGGGAGTTCTCCTCCAGCTTTGCACTGCAGGGCTTCCTCAGTGCAGGACAGGCTGGTGGGGAAGGCTGCCAGACCTGGGGGTCATCCAAAGACAAAACACCAGTTGTAGTGTGGATCACCAGTGGGGTTTGCAGGATAGGGTCTGCTGGGAGAGGATTAGCCTGGGTGTCCTGAGACGAGATGTGTTCCTACTTCTTAGCGAGGGTGAAACATTCATGGTTGTTTTTAATCAAGTGCAGACTGGCTTGTGAAGTCTGGGTTTGTCCTCTCTTCACCATATCCTGCCTAAAGGAGAAAGCCAGTCTGCTGCCAGACAGAGTAACCTGCTGCTTTCCTGGAAAGGGATGATCTTGCAGCTTTGGGGACCAGCTTGGGTGCCAGTCAGTCTTGGGATAGGATGAGAGCAGTTACCACCTAAACCAAATCTGGAGTCATGGAAGAGAAAAAGAAATGTCAAGGCCTTAACCAAACTTCCATAACAATCCCAATGCCACCCCCCTTTGCTTATAACTGGTTCCATTTTTAAAAGTCTATTTGGATATGTGTGTATTTGTATTTTTAATACCTCATGAGTAGTTAAACGCTGGTGGGGTTTGGAAACTGCTTTTAACATATTGGCAGGATTGTTTTAGTCTTGTCTTGCTTGTGTTTCAACATAATGGCAATAATTTATCAGCTCTGTGAAACTATTTTTGGACAGATGGGAGTTTGGAGATGAGTTAGCACAAAGCAGGAGAAATTCAGTGTTCCTACACTGCAGCTGGCCTGTGGCCCAGCCACGCAGACCCAGTCAGACACTCTCCCTGCCCAGCTTGGTGGATGGCTGATCACTGAATGGCCATGATGTGGTGATACCATTTTCTCTAGCAATGGATTCAGCTGTTGTGTCTGTAACACTTGTTCTAGTCTTGCTGTCTTACTGGAGTGAGCTTGTACACCTGCATACCAGCCAGTCGTCTTATTTAAGTGTTACTCTCTATTGGTCTCTACCATCTGTACCACCAAGTCAAAGCTCTGTATCAAAGATATTACCATGTGGGCAGCAGTGAGATGGCAATCCTTGGACTTCACACCTGCTGTCTGCCCTAAAGACTTGCATATTTCTGTCTGCATCCTTTTTTTGGAAGTATTGTGTATATTTCTATTTGTTGTTGAACGTATCTAAAGAACAAAGCACTCCAGTAAAACTCCTCCTGTTGTATGATATACATTCTATATTTCTGTAATTCTTTTTTGAGCCTCAGGGAGAAGCTAGCATTTTTTTCAAACTACATTTTTGTCACTGTGACAGTTGTAAATAAAGTTTGAAAATGCTTTCCAAACATACTGGCTTTGTTCTTACTGTGAAATTGGGTTGGGATGGTCAGCCTTCCAGATCATGGCTATCAGTTGAGCGTGGAGATGCTGCTTTCACACTGGTAGCTGGCTTCAGATCATGCCCTATGGCACTGGAAACCAAAGTCAGCTTTGAGGGGGCAGCACCTTTGCCTTCCATCTTCCTGTGGTTGATCATTGCTGTGTGAAAGGCTGCATCAAACTGCTGCTCCAGCTTATTTGTTCCTGAAAAAAAATCTGTATGTATACCTGTGATCTACATCTACCCCCTTACCTGACCTTACAGAACATGAAGTAATGGAGATGGAAGCTGTTGACAGCTGCTGTTAGCGGTGCTCCCTGCCCATGCTCTTCCCTGCCCTGAGCAGTGCTCAGGAAGACAAGCCTTGCCTTGCTGTGTGCTCGTAGGGTCTCAGCTGAGCTACCCAGGGTTGTTGTCTGTGTTGGCCATTTTGGGGCTAGAGGTCAGCTCTTCCTGAGCAGTTGTCACTCAGCAGTGGCCCTGTGCTGCAGTTCATGGTGCTGCTGGAGGAAATGGCATTTCTGAGTGTGAGTCTGAGCTGCTCTGGTGCCAAGGCACTGTTTTGGGTGTAGAAGTCCGACCACACCAGGATTCAGTAATTCAAACTGTGTACTTAGTGGGATTAAATTTTCCAGTAAAACTTGGTGATAAGAAGCAAATACCCTGGAATACCCATATCTTTAAGGTACATGGATAGAAGTTCCTGTGATTTGGCAGCTAACATTCTAATCTAACCTAGGCAAACAAGCCCAGCTGAGGCTGGAGTGTTATGTTTACATGAGACTAGTTTAAATACACTAACTAATGACCCTTCCATTTAATGCTTGAACTGAGGGACATGCTCAGTGTGAGCCCCACAGTTCAAAGATGAATTGTATCATGCTCAACCCTCATGGATATTTTATGCCATGGGAACAAATGCAATATTAAAGCTGACCTCTCCTTTTCTTCAGTCAACCTCCAGCAGAGGCACTTTGATTTCTTCCTCTCTTCTGGCATAGAGTTTCTTGCCTTGTAGAAGCTGCTGCATTTCCAAGGTGACCAGATGTGCTGGTCTGAAATCAGTGATGACATTTATTCTTGACCCAGAACGTTTTTGTTTAAAATGCAGCACTGGTTAGGGAAACTGCAAATGTATTGAACTTGTCTGCTGCTTCCATGTGCTTCACACCAACAAGTTTGTTTTTCAGGCTTACATCAGAATGAAGAATGAATCCTGATGTATCATCCTGTTTTGGGGTGACACCAGAAGGGTTGACCTCTGAGTGGGGCTTGCTCAGCCAGGGGCTCTGCCTTCCATCAGCCTGGAGCAGTGCTGGTGGGAAGGGGGCTCTTTCCTGACCCCAGCTATTGTGGCCAATTTGGAACTTGGATCATCAAGTGAAAATGGGCTTGCTGCTGAATGGGTGAGCCTTAGTCATCCCCAAAACATGGTGGGTGGCATAAGGACCTTTCTTTGCACACAGAATAATGTTTCTCCTGGCTCACATTTAAACATGAGGCATTTGTCCCCCTCAAAGCTTTGCCCTGTAGTTGAAACTGACGACAGCACTGTGCACTTCTGTCCTGCTCAGTTCAGCCTGTGTTCACTCTCCCATATATTCCATTTGTAGTGTTCATTGTGCACCCACTTCTGTTTACCTTCACCAAAGCCCACAGTTGCTTGAGCCTCTGCACATGAACTGCTGGCATCTGACTTTGCCTTTGTTTGGGTGCAGACAGGAAAAATTCCTGCTCTCTGGGAGTGCAAAGATAATTCACCAGCACTGCATGTGAGCAGCCACCCCTAAGATACAGGTCCCCTTAGTGCAGGTCGAAGTTGTGCTCTGGTGTAACCACACTCCTTACCCTTATGGCAAACAACAGGAGAAACTGAATTTTCTTTCAGGTGAGCTGTCTCCTTCTGATTTTAATCCCAGTAGGAAGTTCCTAGCTGATAAGGACATGGCGTTTTCATCCTTGTGATGCTGTTCTGCTTTGAGATGCCTAGTAGCATAATCAAAACTAAAAAAAAAAAAAAAATCTTCCAAGTCTAGTCACCTGGAACAAACCAAGGGATGTGAGGAGCAACAGCCTGTAATGCACATGCTCTGAGCCCTCCAAAAGCAATCCTGAGCACCACTCATCTCTGTATAAACAAGAGGAATTTCTATCCCTAAATCCTTGCTTGAGGAGAAAAGCTCTGGGTGTTTCATGGTCCAAGTGATGCCTTTCTGCTTGTGTTTGGACAGCAAAAATCTGTGTCTGGATCAGAGAGGAGCACAGCAGAATTATTTATGCACCTGCCTGGTGTCCCCACGGTCAGCAGCATCTGTGTCAATGTCTCTGCAGCAGGAAGGCAGCGCGTGGGACATCCCTTAGCCAAGGCCTATCCCGGGCTTTCCCAGAGGCCAGCAGTGGCAGTAGTACAGTGTCATTGGCTTTGAGCCACTTGGGTTAAAAATGTGTCACTTTCTACAGCCCCAGTGATCATCCACCTGCAGAAAGGGCTGTGCAAGCCTGGCTGGGGAGCAGCTCTGCTGAACTAAGCTCAAACCCATCCTTACACAAATGAAGGTTTATGAGTGCTGTTTTTAGGAGTGAGAGGGAAGAAGCCCCATGCCCATCACCTAGGGAGGAACTGAGTTCAGAGAAACCTACTTCTTTCAGGAGGTGCCTGGGACTGGTGGGAGCACTGTGTGTGTTTATGTGATGATGAGCAGGGATAGAGAGAACAGGAGCTGCTGCAAAGCAAGGGAGGGCACTGTGGTGGGGTTGTTAGGTGTGATAGTGGAGAGCTGCTCTGCCAAAGGTCCTTGTGGCTCCCTGGTTTCATGCCTGAAGGACTGGAAATGAGGCCAGGATGTACCTTGGGGCACCCACTGATCTCTGCAGCTCCCAACTTTGTTCAGTGGAAGTTCACCTGGAGGAAAAGATGAGTGGGGCTCGACTGTGTCATGCTGTGCTGATGGGCCCAGCATCAGCTGAAAGCCTGGGGTAGCAGGCTGGGGCAGTTTGGGGGCCAGGACTGGAGACAGAGCTGGGGAAGAGATTCCTTTTTTCTCTGGTCTCACCTTCCCTATAATGGCTAAAAGGGGAAGGATTGGGGTCAAAGCAAGAGAAGTAATTTTTTTTGTTGTTGTTTCAAATCAGACCTTTTCCTGTCAATGAAGAGCTTTTTCTCCCACACCAAGTTATCAACTCTGTGAAAGTTGTCTTGTGCTTTATCCAAAGTTGTCTTGTGCTTTTGTTAAAACAAAAACCCCCAGCCCCATGCTTGGGGTCAGTGACCTGTACATTGCCCACCGAAGACAGCAAAGACAGGACAAGAAGAGATGGAAGATAGTGGCTGGCAGGCAAGGGAACAGAGCCTGGAGGGGTGAACCTCCGCCCACCACAGCAGGCAGCTGAGGCAAAACAAAGTCAAACCCACTGTTCTGAGAGCCCTGAGGGGTGGGAAGACTGTACAAGCCACAAAGGAAGCATGCACTGAGCACTGGGTCGCTGCCAGAACTGTAACCACACAGGGTTAGCGTAGCAGCGACCATCAGCTTCATCTGATAAAAATAAGCAAGGAAGTCAAGTGTATGAGAGGGAGAGGATGTCAGAAGCCAAGCATGAAAATGTCACAGCAGCTCTGCTTTCATTTTCAGTGCTTCCTTCTTTATTCTGCTCTCAGCCAGTTCAGGAGCCCAGGCATGTCCTGCCCTATCTGTCCCAGAGTGTGTCCTGCCTCTCTCCCAAACATGCCCTGGCCCAGGGGTGCTCGTAGCCACAGTGCCCTGCCACAGATGCTGGGAGCCTCATGCACAGCCTACATCTCTGCTGCAAGCTGCAGGGATGGAGCAGCAGGCAGAGCCTCGTCCAGCTACAGCCAGGCAGCTCCTCACCTCCTCCAGGGCCGCATTGGCCAGTGCCTTTGGCTCTAGACTGCTAAGGTGAGGATCAGCACAAGGGTAACACAGCAATATAATCCCAGTGTGGTCACTGTCATGTAACAGCCTGCTCCTGCTGATCTCCATGCTGAGAACAGCTCAGCTGGGGTGAGGAGCTGGCTCAGGTTTGCAGCTTTCTCCAGCTCTGCAGGGGCAGGGAAAAAGGGTGGCTGTATTACAGGGGATTGAGCTCTTCCCCACAGGTTCTCTGCATTCAGAGGTATGAGCCAGGCAGGTTACAATCAGCTCAACAAATATTTGTCAAGCACGAGCCTTCCTGAGCCATGTTTGACAACTCTTTTCCACTGCAGTTGTTGCCAGCACTGCCAAGCAAAGATGCTGCCTGAGGGGGTGAGGACTGACCCCTGCTGCCACCAGAGCTGCAGCCACACTTCCCCTGCTTAAAACCTGTTTTGTGGCCAGGTGACAACAGTGCTGGGTCCCACGGCATGGAGGTGAACAGGCTGAAGATGGGTGGTGGGGCAAGCAGCAGAGGGGAGCTGTTTTCCATGTTCCCTCAGGTGGGAAAACCCTCTCCAGTGTGCCAAGAAGGCTGTGTGTGTGTGTGTGTGTGTGTGTGTGTGTGTCTGTGTGTGTGTGTCTGTGTCTCTGTGTTTCTGTGTGTGTCTGTGTCTCTGTGTTTCTGTGTGTGTCTGTGTGTCTCTGTGTGTCTGTGTGTCTGTGTCTGCCTCTGTGTTTCTGTGTGTATGTGTGTGATTTGCCTCTCAGTGCCCCTGCTCCAGTGCCCACAGCTTGCTTAACCCTCTGCTCAGCCTACTGAGTGATTGGCACATTCTGACATTGATTTGGTGGGTTTAATCCAGTAATGTTCCAGCTGCTGGGATTCGGGATACCTTCACAAGAGGGGAACACAGAGGCAGCTTTAGAGCAGGGTCTCATGGATAAACTTGCCCTGACAGGAGGACCAGGGAACTTTGCAGGGACTCTTCAGGCCCTGCCAGGCTCAGCAGATCGTGCTGGGGCTATTATCCCTTGCACTGGAGGACAAAGGGACTTTGTAGTGGGCAGTCTCATGACCTGTGGGATCCGTGGGGCTCTCAGCTGACCCAAAGTGGGATTTGCCCAAATCTGCAGCACTCGGATGTGGATTCCTGCCTGGGTCTGCTGTGGGTACCTCTCTGTGGGAGAGGGAAGAGTCTGTGGGCATTCCTTAGGGGCAGGGGAGATGGTCCTGGCCCATTCCAGGGCCTTTCTCAGCTTCCTGTTTGCTGCAGCATGTTTCACAGACTGCACCCTGTCCATGTGCTCCTTTACATACAGAATCCTTTTTACTTTTTCTTGGTAGCAGCCCAAGTGATTTCCCCGGGGCTTTCTATCTCTGCCTCACTTGATCTGAGCAACTAAACCTCTGTAACTCTTCCTGACCTCTGTAAAATAAGACTGGCTACAGAATGCATGAAGTATAATATTTAACTTAAATGAATATTTTGTTCTTTATAGGGACTTGCCATCAGTGACTTTCCACACCTGTCTCTTCCAACAAACCTTAGACATTTGTCTACAGGGAAGGTTCCTGGTCTGATGCAGCAGCAGCAGTCACTTTTGAGGAAACCTGATCAGAAGGAATCTCCAGAGCCACTGCTGTAAGAAGAAATTGTTTATTTGGCTGAGTTTTACCCAGAGAGGCAGCAAAAGCTCCAGACCCTGGAAGAAGGGACCCCAAAAGCTTTGGACCCTGTGATGCCACCTCCCACTGTGGCACAGGGCCAGTCCTGCTAAGCTGCCTCCATCCTAATTAAAATCTGGGTGTTTGGTCTGAGGTAGTTGTTAGGTCTCCTGCTGTACTCCATGGAAGGAAGTAAACATCTCCATGGAAGGTGAATCATTTTAACAGCCTATCTGGAAAGAATGTCCTCAGGCCAGCAAGAGGATGGAGATAACCATGTCCTTGATTAGAGAGGTGGAGAAGCTCTCCTACCAGGAAAGGCTGAGAGAACTGGAATTGTTCAGCCTGGAAAAGAGAAGGCTTTGGGGTAACCTAACTGCAGTCTTCCAGTACCTGAAGGGAGCCCACTACAAAAGGATGGAGGGGAATTAATTAGAAGGGCCTGTACTGACAAGGACGGGGGAATGGCTTCAAACTGAAGGAGAGAGTAGGTTTAGGTTAAATTTTAGGAGAAATTCTTTATTGTGAGGATGGGGAGGCACTGGCATAGGTTGCCCAGAGGACTTGTGGGTGACCCATTCCTGGAAGTGTTCAAGGCCAGGTTGGATGGGGCCCTGAGCAACCTGCTTTGGTGGAAGACATCCTTGTCCATGGCAGGGGGCTGGAACTAAATGATCTTTAAGGTCCTCTCCAACCCAAACCATTCTATGTTTTTTGTGTTTGCATGCCCAGCTTTCAAGCAACTGAATCCAGGTGAGCTGAACCTCACCCCTAGTTTGTTTTGTACTTTCACCTTGTTGGGTTTGCCCCTTCACATGTCAATGCCCCCATTTCTATAGTGCAAAAAGATTAATGCATCCATGGCCAGCCATTGTGGGTGTGTCCAGTGGACTGAATTTGCTGGACTTTTCACATTTTTTAATAAATAACCCCAAACCACATGAAGTGACACAACGGGGTGAAATAAACCCCAATGGCGAATGGGAAGAATGAGGAACACAGCAAAACTGAAATGAAAACCATGGAGGTAGAAGGAGAGGTGGCAGGGACAAAGCAAATGCAGCTAGTTCACAAACTCTTGATGAGGTCCATCCCACCTGAGCTGAGGAAAACACAACAAGAGGGTTAAACAGACTCCCTGTCTTTTGTCTGCAGCCCAGCTGTAGGGCCTGATCCTGGTTTGCTCCATTGCTCCTGCAGCAAAAACCTCTGGGTGTACATGGATCTTGCACAGTATTCCCCATCTTTCTGTGTGTGTCAGAGATTCACTGTGACAAATGGCACACAAGCACAGTCTACTCACCAGGAATCACCTTAGTGTCTCAGGAAATGTTGTTATTTCTGCTCTAGTTTTTCGTATTAAAATGTTCTGGACTTAAGCATTTCTCTTGAGCGTTTTTCTGTTCCCACACATCAGTCCACAGATTTCAGGGGGATGCTGGTCTTCCAACCTCCACTGCTGGGGTCTCACAACCACTCTTATCCCACCAGGAAAGAAAATGCAGGGACCAGCAGCATGTTAGAGGGAGCAGCAGCTTCCCCTGCCCCTCACAAAGCACAAGCTCTGTAGCACCCTTGGAAACATTTCATAGAAAGGCAGAGCACCCATCAGCAGTGGAAAGCAGCAGCCTGCCATTTGTGCAGATGCAGCAGTATGTGACAATGCATGGGTAGTAAAGCCAGCTGTGAGCAGCACAGATGAAAGGCACCATAAAAAAACACAGTAGGAGAAACACAATGATGAGAGTACAGTGTTATTCACTTTCCATCTGTCAATGCCTGCCCAGCAGTAACTAGAAGGAGAAGTGAGAAAATGATGCCTCTAAAGTTTTATTTCATGTCTTACCCACTATTTACCATGTTACATAAAGGCTCAGTCTAGAGCTGCTTCAATGATCAGATGTTTAACACAAAGATGTGTGGAAGGGCTTCAGGTTTAGCACCTGTTTTCTTCACTTGGCTGCCCTGGTCCTCTGGATGAAGGCAAGTCTTGGGAAATGACTGCCAAAGTTTTGCCTGTGACCAAAACACAGTGGAGGGCTGGCAGGAGGGCGAGTAACCGACAGGAGCTGATAACAAGTTGCCTTTGCTAATTACTGTTTTTAAAGTCCAAAGTCATTGGAAAAAATGAGTAAAGTTAGATTTCACACACTAACGACAAGAAGAAAGTGCACTGGAATGTCTGAGTCACAGCTCTGAGCACTCCTAATTATACAGAGATATAGTTTTCATATGCTGTTACATATTACAAATGTGTGCAGAGGCTTGGAGCAGCCTGGTGTCTGTCATTATGTGCGTTGTTTACCAGAAGATTTGAGGCTGGGTGAGGTGACCCAGCGGGCTGCAGTTAGAGGGGTGGGTTTTTTGTAGGTGATTTTATTTGTTTTACACAAAATTGGAGCGAAGTCTGAAACCAGCAAACTGAAATAGCAGGTAATGATTTTCCTGCAAACGTGGGAGCTGGGTTTTTACCCAAGCCCACACTCACATGCAATGTGCCTTTCACCCCATGTCTGTGCAGTGCCCAGCTCAAAGCCTGGCACGGTGCTGGGTCTCTTGGGAGTGACTCCAACACATGGAGCAGGTTTGTTCTGTGTGTGTGTGCCAGCCCCTTGCTGGAAGCCTAGGGTCCAAATTTCACACAACAAATTGAGATGATTGCCCAGGGCAGGGCAGGGCAGGGCTGGTCCCTGCTGGTGGGGAGCCCTTGGAGAGGGGCAGTGGACCTAGGGAGGTTTGTCCAGTGTCCTGGTGCGTCTGGGTGGAGCAAGGCCAGAGGAGAATCTGCCTCTGCTGGAGGATGCTGCTCTGGTAGCAAACCTGCCAGCCTGGGTAGGAGCCTCAGGCACCCAAAGGCACCTCAGCAGGCAGAGGGTACCTATGTACAGGCTCACACACCTCCTCAGTCCTCACGTGGGCTTCGAGGCAATCCCAGGGCAGCCAGCACATGAGCCCTGTGGGGCACGTGGACCATGAGCTGCAGAGCCAACACGAGTCTGCCCTGAGAGGTGTAAAGATATCCTTCCACTGAGTGACCTCCTGGGATGCTGGTCCAAGGTTGTGGGCAGAGGTCAATTCCAGAGGCAGTGCCAGCCCCAAAATTGAGTACACTGATAGTACTTTTCCTGGATTACCTTCGCACTCATGTGACCAAGCTTCCCCAACAAAGCAGGCAGGCAATTAAAGAGCTGAGGCCTCATTAAAAAAACCAACCACACCACAGGGCTTGTGACAGGTAGCTGGTGTCTCCAGCAGGATTGCCTGATAAGGCTTTGGAAAAATCCAGTGTGGAAAGGGTTAGGAGCTCAGTTGCGTAATTCCTTTAATAAGTTGTTTTGTCATAAACCTTATGATAAACAGGCAGGAACAGGGGCAGGAGGATGGGAAGGAGGTGGAGGATGATGAGGAGGATGGAAGGCTTCTCGTAGCCCCCGCAGGCTGTGGAGGCTGTAGGTCATTAACTGCTGGTGACTAATGTTGTTATCTATTTTTTTACCCCTTTGAAGTGGTAATGTTTCATCTGTGGTTTGGCCTCTTTATCCTTTTGTTCAAAACAAGCCTTGTTTGCCTTTTCCTTCTTATCCCCCATGATTCCCCTCCCCTGGGATGGGAAGTATGGGTGGGGAAGCTCACTGGCTCCCTGAGGGTGAGGATGTGCAGCCCCACACAGCAGACAGGAGATGACGGGGAAAAAAAGGCAATTTATGAGTTTTGGACCCCAGGTTTGTATCCTCTCCAGAAGAGCTGGCACCCTCTGCAGCAAGGAGCCCAATCCCATCCAGCTTCACTGCCACCAACATTTCCCCAGCCAAAGAGCAGATCAGAGAGAGGACACCACTGCACTGCAATGAGAATTTAAAAAAAAAACAACCCTGTAAATCCTTGGCTTTATGCTAGCCCATATTCCCAGGAAACACCGTGGTGGGGACCCTGCACCTCCCCACTCTGGGGACAGGGGCAGCTGATGACCAGAGCCAGCAAATTGCTGCAGGATGCTGAAGATACAGGTAATTGTGTGGTGGCCAAGGCTCTCTGAGTGTGTTAGGCAAGATGGTGTCCCAGGCTGCTTGGTTTAGTCCCCCTGGACCTGCCTTTCCACTGCTCCAGGGTTTTTTTTAGCACATTTATTATCTTTTCCATCCTATGCTGGGGATGGTGCCTGCTTATCAGTGTCACAATTACCTCAGGAGGGAGAGATGCCCTGCAGCACGATGCACCAGCAGGTGGGCTCGAGGTGCCTCATCTGCTTCCCAGCAAAGTCCTGGGAGAGCAAAAGGGGCTGGGCAGCTTTGCCCAATTGCATGTGCTGGGACGTGCCCCTACATGTTGGACCACCTCAGCCTCTGGTGTTTGTTCCGCTCCCTGTGAGACCAGGTTTTCCCGTGGTGACAGCGCTGGAGGGTGTGTGAGGACACGTGAGGGGTCACTGGGTCTTCCTCCTGCTCCCCAGGGTGTGCCAGAGTAAGGCAGGTCTGGTTTCTTTTTGGGGAAAAATTCTAACCGGCTTGAATGGCATAAGAAATTACCTGAAACAGAGCTGAGACAGAGTAAAGCATGAAAAATATGTTAGGAGCTTTCTGGTAGTGGCAGCCTGGGGTGTTTTATGGTGGCAGGTCAGTGTCACGAGATGGCCAAGGGGAAGGGGGGCCCTCTCCAAGCTCGTGTCTACTTTTTTCCTTTTGGAAAGGTGTTGTTTTTATATTTGACATCCAAACACTTTTCTCCCAGCTGCTAAATGAAGCTCTGAGTGTTTTACTCCTCTTTTTGAAGGGGTCAAGGAGGGAGCTGAAATGTGAGATCAGATGCAAAGGTGCAAATTCAGCATCACAGACTACACTGAAGGAGCTGCAGCTCTTCCCACTTCTGGAGGGATAATTAATCCCCTGAGGTGGCTGCTGGCTGCTGTTTTGGGAAACCAGTTTGCAAGTCAGGGACTAGAGCATTAAAGACCAGCTATTAGAGGCAGCTGAGGGTGCAGAAAGGGAGGAATAGTTAACTTAAACAAGAATTGTAAGCTTGGGGCCAGAGTGGCTATGCTTGCGAGAATGGAATGGAAGGGGATGTAATTTTTAAGTAAGTGCCACTCACCTCTGCCTCCCCCACCCCCTCCCCAGTAACAGGCTCTTTACCACGGTGCAAAAGGGGAAAAAAAAAGACTAAAAAGAGAACAGGGAAATTCTTGAGATTCTTTCCGATGGAAAAAATGTCTCCACTTATCACTCAGTGTCAACAGCAGCAGACACCTGTGCTTAAACACCCAACAACAGGGACAAGCCAAAAGGTAACCTAAAGACTCTGCTTCTACCTTCCCCACGGGCACGCAAGCAGGACAATGGATTTGGACACTTCTCCATCAGCCCGGTGGGCTGTGGCCAGTGACTACAAAGCTGTGAGAAGGCAGGCGAGCTTTGAGGTGGCAAAGCTGGCAGCATCCCTGGCCAGGAAATGCCTGCAGCCCGGCTGCTGGAGCCAGATGTTATCTCGAGGTCCCTAATTAGACTGTCACCTACTTATCCCTCCCTCCTCCCCATCCTTCCTCCAGCTCTTGCTTCATCCCGTGCTGTGGCAGTCTCTGCTTTGCTTTCCCATCCCGCCAGGCTGCGTGGGAAGCTCAGGAAGGGGGTCGGTGCACAGGGAACAGTGTGGTAGGTGGGCACCGGGAAAGCTGGCACTCTGCTCTGTGAGTGACAGGAATAGTGGCTCCCGTGGTGCCACAGCAGGGCACACCTGAGCCACGTGCTGCCCATTGTCACCTCTGGGAATGCCAGGCCCTTCCCGTCCTGCTGCTATTGGGGATTTCTTGGTCAAGCCATCAAAGCTCCTGCTCTTCCCACTGCCTCGTCCATCAGTCCCGCTGATAACCAGCACCTTGACTTTCCCCCATTTCCTTCCTGTCTTTCTTCAAGTTATTGTCCATAGAAAATAACACAGTTTTGGGGAAGAAGACCTCCAAACATTACAGCAGCCTTGTGTTTTTTGGGTCCTATGCAATGTTGGCAGGAAGCCACTACAACCTGACAGTCTGGTCAGGGGGAACACCTGCTTCCCATTCCTCAGTCCTCACCCATTTCCTGCTTGATGTTGAGCAAGCTGCTGATTTTATACATTAACTTCTTAATTAATGCTAACATTTCAGCTTGATTTCTACCTGCGAAGAATAGAAATAATGATAACAATGTTAATAATGATAATAATACTGCTAATAATGAAGGCCATTCATAGAATGTGCAGAAACACCCTGCATGTGAAGACAGAGAGATGGTCAATGATTAGTGAATGTATAATCATAGAATGGTTTGGGTCAGGAAAGACCTTTAAAGGTCATCTGTCCAACCCCCCTGCAATGAACCTACACCACCAGACATCACTGCACGTCTCCATCATCTTTCTTTCCTTATTTCTGTTGCTGCTGCATTCCTCCTGGCTTGGTCAGTGATGATGCTATTGAGATGTTTTCTAAATCGAGAGAATTATCTCACACAGTTAATTTATCCTGCCAGGAAGACACATCTTGGTTAAGGTCCATGCATCCCACATCATCTGAGCCACCAGAATGGAAATTTGGCTCACACCTGCCTCCAAGACCTGGTACATCCTGGCTTGTTAGCTGAAGTGCTTGGATTTGGTGTGTGATTGCTCTCAGCACCTCTTACAGCAATGCAGATTTGTCAGGGGGATGCCTAAACCTGACCTTTCCCAGTGCAGGTTCAACTGTTTAATCCCATTTTTTTTTTTTT
>WEIU01004146.1:39863-93727 GCA_013389925.1 Aegithalos caudatus
TTTTTTGCAAATAGAGGTCAAAACAGAGAGTTTACTAGCATTGCTTTGTCAATTGGAAAAGTGACTTTTTCTCCTGTTATCCAGCATTTTCCCCCAAATCCAACCACCAAGCAGCGTCCGCTAAGTGCTGCATAATTCAGCATCATTTGGTGCCTGTAATTCTACAATTACTCTTCAAGGCTCATTTGCTTCAAGGTCTTCAGGCTGTAAAATTATGGGAGTGTGGTTAGTTGATTTTCAGGAATGTCTACTCTCTGGCAGGGGCTGGAGAAGGAAGGAACAGAAAAGAAATGCATGCAAATTCAATGACATAGCAGGAACTTTAGAGGCATTTCAACACAGCAATACCCACAGGCAAAGGAATTGTAATTGTGCAGGGGAAATACAGCCTAGCCAGCTCCTATGATTTTATCAGGAGTCTGGTAATTTCCAGAGTGTCCTTAAAAGCCCAGCTGCTGGAGTCATCTCATTGTTAGGGAGTCTCAGCTTCCTTTTAAATGAAAAAGAGCATTTCCAGGCTTTTTTTTTTTTTTTTTTTTTTTTTTTTTTTTTTTTTTTTTTTTTTTTTTTTTTTTTTTTTTTTTTTTTTTTTTCTTTTTTCTTTTCCCCCCTGAGAAAATCTTTAGAAAGTAAAGTAAGCTGAAGGTTCAGACATGGAAGGAAAAGAGAACTGAGGTCATACCAAAACTAAGCAGAACATTAATGCAAACATCCATGATCAAAGCCATGCTTATTCACTGGGGTTTTTGCTTTTAGAAAAACCCAATGCCAAAACAAAATCTGTCACCATTTTTATCTGAACATCTGATTTGCAATCGTTTGTGCTTGGCTGTCCCAGCCTTCTGTCCTTGCTTGGAAAAGTCTTTGGCGGCTCCAGGGTGGGGCAGGAGGGGATGTCAAGGCTCTACCCTTGCTCTTTTTCTTTCTCCTCTCCTCATTTTCACCTGTGACCTGCAGTTCTCCAGCTCTTGGGGACCTAGAAGTGTTTGCAGGGTAGCTGGGCCCTTAATGGGATGAGTCCTGAGGAGTGCAGGCTCCAAGACCAGTAAAAGTGGTGGAGACATGATGGAGAGGGAAGGGAAGGGGAAAGGCAGCTGGGCAGCAAGGGGAGGAGAGGAGTTTGCCTTGACCAGAAGATATCCCCTGCTTTTCCAGGGAGGGTTGTTATACAGACCTGAGGTGGGATGGCTTCCCAAGCAGAAGGCAAAAAGACTCTTTTCTTTTTTTAACAATCACCTTTCCCTCAGAAAATGGCTTTTTGTTACAGGCCGTGAGCTTTTACAGCACCTGTCAGTAGTACCATAAGTCTGTCCCCTCCTTCCCCAGAGCGGTCACTCGAGCAAGGCTGGAGATAAATACAACCAGAGATGGGAAAACTTTATGCTTGTGAAGCCCCACTTTGTACTGGATCAACATCCAGAGGTTTCAGCCCTTATTTTGATTGTGTTTGGACTTAACTGCACCTCCTGGCTCCTGGAGGCAAAAAACGAGCTCTGTCACATTGTGTGTTCTGGTTCCAGCAGGCCCATGGCAATGCAAGCACAGTACCAATTGCCAATTCCAGCCCTCTGGAACAGCCCTCTGCCTACCCAAGACACTTCCCCAGCTGGTGACTCCAATCGTCTCCCAGAGAGCTGTCGGCTCTCACAGAGGAGGTGCAGGGATTCTGCACTCTCCATAGCTTTGCTGTTGGCCCAACATCCAAATCCCAAACTTCTAGAGTGGGTTTGGGGATTTTTGTGTGAGTTCTGTAGGATATTTCTGGAGGTGCAGCTGTTGTGATGTGATGAACTGTTCTATGTGAAAAGCAGGTGAGGCAGTCTGAGCCCTTCCCTGCAGTGCCTTTGTGCCAACAGGGAGGGCTGCGTGGGAATACTCATTCCTGCGTACTCAGTGCAGCACTGGGATCTGATCCTCTTTGCTCTTCATATTCCCATGAAGTCTCGCTCTCTGCCTCACTGCCTGTGTGATTCTGCCAAAGGTTTGGGTTCATAATGCTGCCAAAATGTCTTGGTGAAACCTAAGAGTGAAAATATTTCTGCTTCTGAAAGGTCCCATGTTGCTGCTGACAAGGAATAAACCCTTTCTTTCCATAGACAAAACCCTAAATGCCTGTTCTGGCTCTACCAGACACTAACTCCAGCCTAAGGAAAATAGCAACAAATCAGGAAAGCCAAGTTTCCTGCAGAAAGCCCAGTGTTTGGCCGGCCGGTAACTGAGTGCTAATTCCAGGAATAAAACAGCTGCTATCCTTGCACACAGGCAAGAGGAAATGAAATGGGGAAGGAAAACAACAACAAAAAATTCTTCAAATGTTGTGTATAAAACCATGCCAAAGGTATAGAGCAGCAGAAGTTCTTATTCAATGAGTTGCTTGATAGATCAGCAAATACTGCAGGTGAAGTTCTGGGTCCTCTGTAGCTGACTGTCAGAATTGGAGGCTGGCTCTTTCTCACGGACCAGGCTGTGCATGTGTACCTCATTTTGCCTAAAATCTGTTTTGCCTAAAATCTGATTGCAAAGTGTGCCTTTTGCAATCTGTTTTTATGCTGTTCTTGGGAAATTCTGAGTCCCGATCCATGGAAAAACAGACTCTGAGCTGCAGCCTGCATCAAGTCAATGTGGTCCTACAAGTACAGGTTCAGGGAGGCTTCAAAATCTAGGAAAAAAGTAGTGACCAAACACTTTCCATTGAGTTTCCATTGCTAATTGAGTTGAAACAGAGTTTTACCTAGGTGAGAACTTGCACAATCCCCATCACTTTACCATCTTGCTGCTTCATCCTCTATTGCATTCATTCTTGTGCAGCACCAGGAGGTGCAAGTCTCTCCTAGCACAGGTGAAGCAAATAATCAGAGAGGTTTACTGAAGTCTCCTAATGTGGCTGTCTCGCCTATAAAAGGCCTTTGTCTCCAGCTGTGGCTTACTACTGATGCAGGATCTTTTTCTAGTGCACCTCTCTGTTGTCTCTGCTCCTTCCTCCTGTCAAGAGCAAAATGGCTTCCTCTGTATTTAGTAGAGGTGCTGTGCAACACTGAAGAGCAACATCCTGAGGTAAGCCCCAAAATAGCTTTTATTCATGCTGTGCTGCTTCTTACTGAGGCCTCCTGTGTGCACAGGAGCTATTTCTAGTTTCCATTAGCTACATCTGCTTCACCCTCTTGTCTTGTATTTCCCTTTACTCCCCAAATTATTTCTGTGAGATTGTAATTTTTTTTTCTCTTTCCTGATTCTGCTTTGCTGTCCATCTGCCCTGCTGTATGTGGGCTGATGGGGTCTGCTGCCTCTTCCTGGGGCACCTCAGGGCCCTGCTGGTGTCCCCTTCCTTTGTAGGAGGCTCCTCTTCTTGCCCATTCCGAAGGTACTGGGACTCTTTATGGCACAACATTGATCTGTGTGCATCAGAAAACAGAATGGCTCTGGAGGAGGGATGGCTTTGGACCAGCTGAGAAGCTGACATCACTCAAAAGCCCTTAAAGCTCCTGTCATTGGGTCTACAAAGTCTTTGGAGTGTGTTTATAGATGCACTCTTATAGATTGCCAGAGGAAAAAAATACTCCTCTGTCCTTTTTGCCTTTTGCACTATCAGAAGACACCTGGGGAGGGAAAAGCTGTGCTCCCAGCATCTGACTGCCCTCTCTGTGCTGCACCGTGGCAGGAGGTGGGAAATCAGCGACAGCACTGTGCTGTTTGCTTTGCCTCCCTGCAAAGTGCCACTGCTGGCAGGGAGCCACGGCTGGGGCAGCCTGCTGAGGTGCTTTGCTCTCTCTTCCTCTCTCCCCAGCAGCCTCTTGCCTTCATGGGAACAATGGGATGATGTGACTGGAGCCTTATAAATACTAACTTGCCTTTGAGGCTGTTGCACCAAACAGGAAGCACAGACAGCCCCAGAATAGAAATTCAGTCCTCGCTCTGCTCCCAGGGAATGCTGCCTGCCATGCCCCTCCTCATGTGGCCCAGCTGCTGTGCCCCACACTGTGTACCCCAGGCCTGCTGCTTGGACTGGACCAGGGTCACCAGGAGGTTGTCCCCTGCCTGGAACTGGCAGGCAGGTGGATTTTGGGATGTGCCTTGCCCTGGCAAGTGATGGAGATATGTCAGGAGGGTGGCAGGAGCCTTGGGAAGGTGAACAAGGATGTGACCCTGGTTTTGAGGTCAGATCACAGGGGAGGCTGTGCCTGCCCCGTTACCTCTGCTCTGAGGTAGGCTGCTTGTTGTCAGAACTGTGAATATCCCCTTGACCTGCTAATAACTTACCCTCTCCAAACTCATTTTCCCTTTTGCAACAACCAGTGGGGCTTTAGCTCATGAACTTGCAGTTGCTGCTGGGGTGTTTTTCCATCTCTAACACATTTACTGGGACATCTGTTGAAATCAATAGACCGTTAGGAAGTGCCCTGTAAAGGTATTGATCCAAGTGGGGATGAACACCAGGTGGAGAGTTTGGATGTGTCAGCCAGACTGCAGGACCTCTACTAAAGCAAAACTTTCACGCCTGCTTGCTTTAAACTGCCCTGAGCATCCCCAGTAATCCCCTTGCTCCCTCTGCTTGTCCTTCATACTTGGTGTGTTTTCAGCTCCAGAGAGTGGGCATGCAGCATTTCAATGAGGCTCCAGTCACTGAGACCTGCTGCTCCCTCTCCTGCAGTCCAGGAATCATGTGACAATGCTGGATTTTGGATATCAGAAGATTGATTTGTGCTGGGCACGTGCTGCTCCGTGGTGCAGAGACAACACTGTGTGGGTCAGTGGTGATGAGCAGGCACACAAGTGTGGTGGTGCAGAGGGGTATCACATAGTGTTGAGGACAGCCATAGCCTTCCCAGGAAAATCCTGTTGTCCCCCAGGCTGTCACTGGCTTCTTGGACAAATCAGGATCATGGAGCTGTACCTATTACACTGAGCTCTTTACAGCAAGTGCCATCTCCCAGTCTTTGTGCTGTAATAAATATTTTTATGCTGGAAGTGAAATACCTGCTGCACTGGCATCTGATATAAGGGCATGAACCCTGTTGTGGCCAGAGCTAAATCCTTGGTGTTGACTTTCTAATAAAGTGTTTGGGCTGGGATGGAGATGCTTAGAAAAGACAATTGCAAGAGAGGTGTTTTCATTGTGATGTGTTTCCCCTCTGGGTAAAGAAGGATGCAATGTCTTCCTGGAGGATGTAGGTTGACTCCCTAGTTCAGGGACCCATCAAACCTCAAAGTTTCCCTTGGGACTGATGCACATCCAGGCTCTGGGTGTGTGAATGGACTCTGGGATTGTAATCATCTTCTTACCTTACAGCATGGCACGTTGTGTCTCTACCCAAACAGTCTCTCCATCAGTGTCTGAATTGCTTTAGGCTTTGCCAGGTGGGGAGAAGTGTTTGGAGAGGAGCTGTTCCTCCTTTTGTGCTACTGACATGTCTGAGCACATTTTTAGCTATATTTCCTGGAGTTTGTCCTGAGCAGCTAAATGTAAGTAAAAATGGGAAATTTCACTTGGAGGAAGAAACCAGCTTTGGTAAGCCCCAGTCTGGCATCTTGGATGCTTCTAGGCAGCTCTTTGAAAACCCATTTCAAGGGGCTTTCACTGACAATGAGGACATCCTGACCTGAGTTGGTTACAGCACACAAAACTTTGCTTTACTTCCTCTGTGCTCTCTCTTCTGTGCTTCTGTCTCATTTCCATTGTTATTCTTTAACCCCAGCCTTGACACTCTCCAAAAAGTGCAGTAGTGACGATTACATGCTGCTTTCATGTGCAAATCATGCTGGTATACATTAGAAACATACAAAAAAAAAAAAAATGCTGCTGGTAGGGAAAGGATGTCAGGCCACTCCTCAAGTCCTCTGTTCAGTTTTTGGGCCCCTCACCCCAATAAAGACATTGAGGTGCTGGAGTGTCTCCAGGTAACAAGCAATGGGACAGGAGGAAATTAAAATGACCTCAGGTTGCATCAGAGAAGGTTTAAATTGGATATTAGGGAAAATTTCTTCACCAAAAGAGTTGTTAAGCCCTGTACAGGCTGCCCAGGAAAGTGGTCTGTCACCATCCCTGGAAGCATTTAAAAGATATGTAGATATGGCACTTAGGGACATGGCTTAGTGGACTTGGCAGTGCTGGGTTAATGGTTGGGCTGGATCATTTTAAATGTCTTCTCTAACCTAAACAATTTTATGATTTTCTGCCTTGGCAGTCAGGACCTGCCAGGCTTCCCCTGCATGTGTAGGTAGTCAGGAGGGGTCACCAAGCTTGCAAGGTTTCAAGATAGGAACAAGATTTTCTGACATTTCCAAGAACCATCTCTGATCATTATTTTAACTGGGGGAGAAGGGGTTGACCTTGTAACTTGTAAACTGTGAGACTGAAGGTGTATCTGGGTTTTAGCAAGCAGTTTGTACAACAGTGACCTCTGGGAGTTAGGCTGAGACAAAAGAACACATCACTGCATCTTGCTGTGGCTGTGCCTGAAGTTTCCAAGTTACAGCACTCCTTATTCTCAGCTTCATGCCCCAGTGCTACTGATAATTCATGTTTCCAGCTTCTCTCATGCACGAGGTTAAACATGACATCTCCTGAAATGCTGAGTGTCTTCTTCTCTGCACCTCAAGGTGATAAGCTATGGGCAGATATACTGAGAAGGAAATAAAAAAAAAAAAGGCATTTGAAGATGAGGAAATGTGTTTTCACACTCTGTTTGCAAGCTGAGAGTGAAGGATAAAAAGAGCAGGGACTGAGCTTCCGTGTGGCAGCTGGGAACTGCATGGCTCAGGAGGCTGGGTAATGGGCTATGAAAGTCCTTCACCTCTGGGTTCACAGTGCTCATCCAGGCCAGCACTGGGGGAATATTGTTGCTCTGGCAGAGCTGCTCAGTGCTTTCTGTCAAATTAAAAGAACTTGATTCCTCTCTGAGAAGCCCTATTCTTGCTGCAGCAAGCGCTTAGGGAACCAAGAGCTGGTTTTGGCAAGACTGTTATTGCCCTGTTGGAAATCACCAGGCTGCAATTAGACCAGCTGATACAGGGGTGCCCTTGTGCCTTGGGCACACAAACCTTCTCATCTGCTTGGTGCCAGGTGAGAAAATGCATGTGCACAACTCAAGAGATGGGTTGGATATCAAAAAGCAGAAACTGGCTGGACTTTCAAGACAAGTGAATGAGGGTGTATTCCCATGGGCAGATCAATCCTTGGTGGTGGTAGCTGGGAGTCTGGAGAACCATCCAAGATTACAACCACCCCCTGACCATCCCTTCCTGTGGCTCCACATGTAGATGGAAACCATGACACACTTGTTATCAATACCATATCAAAATGTGGCTGTGTCAGATCCTGGATAAATTTAAATTCCAGGTTAGAGCATTTCTGGCAGAAGGACCAGATATATGAAATTCAGGAAGGGAGAAGTATAAAAACCTTGCTATTCAGGAGAGGGCCGAGGAGGTGGCATATGCTTTTGGTGACTTTGCAGGCGTCAACAGTGACAAAGTGCAAACTTCCCAAGTCAGGCTGCACTCGGCTGGAGGTGGTGGAAATGCTAAAAGATTGGTGCAAGCTGTGACTGCCTCAGCGGCTCTGGGCAAGGAGTGAAATAATTGGCTTGACCTCGGGGTAGGTGTCAGACAGGCCGTGCTTGAACACTGGCTGGTTTCAAGAGACATCAGAAAAAAGTGTTCAAAACAACCACTGATGGAAAATCTACAGGAGGGAGCTTTGGAGCCCTCAGAAGTTGAGGGAGCGGTTAACTGCGTGCCTCACTGATGAGACTGGACTCAACAGAGCTTTTGCAGGAAGACGATGAAAACTTTCAGGAAGAAGAGGGAATGTCCCTGCATTTCCTGCGCAGATCTTGAGAGACTGCAATGCTTTTCCCATCCTGTGTGTTTTAGGCACCTCGACAAGGAACTTTCAGCATTGCCTCAAAATCTGGTGCAGGCAGCAGTTGCATCTCTGGTGCTGGGGTTGGGAGGGCTGCGAGCTGATGTCGTGGGCTGAGATCCTTTTGTCAGGGATCAGAGGGAGGGTCGGGGCCCTTAGGTTTGCCTTAACATCTGATGCCAGCTCCCCAGAGCTGCTTGGGGCTTTCTGAGCCTATGCCTCACATTATTGCAGTGACCTTTCTCGCATTGCTTTGGGCTCGGTGACTGCACAGTCTGCCCCGTCTGTATTGAAAATAGGATTACTTTTTACTTTCTACCTCAAGAGGCAAATCAAAATCCATAGAGCAGGATTTAAGCCGTTAAGGCATTCCTATTAATTAGTCTCCTGAAAGTAGAAAAGGCAGAGAGGTAAGATGCAAAGCCCCTTATCTCTGGGGTGGGCTGTGCCGGAGTCTTTGGGGGCTTTTCTGTTTGCTCTGTTTCTCAAGTAAGTGTGCTCGCTAATGTCCCGTGGGGGAGAGCAGGGTTTAGCAAACAAAGCCCTGTGAAAAGGGAGAGCCAGAAATAGAAAGGCTGTGAATATAGAAGCCCCAGGCAGTGTCTTCCTCCGCCTGGAAGAAGCTTTCCTTATTACAAAAGCCACCGTCTGACTGGATCTCTGATGGCCCCAAGCAGTCGGGGAAAATAAGGCCGTCAAGAGGCAATTTTTTTTTTTTTAATTTTTTTTTTTTTTAAGCCACAGTAAAGACGTATCCCTAAAAGAAGCAGCAGGAGGGAAGGTGGGAAAGAGAGGAGGATGAGGGAAACAGAGGGAAGTTGCAGCCAGACCTTTCACTATCTCAGAACAGCCTCGGCGTTAACCCTTTAACAATGCTTTGAGCATCCCCAAGTCCTGAAAAATCTGCTAATTAATCCACAAATTTCTGCGAAGGTGTAAACTTTGCACAGGCCAAATGTGGACCATGTTTTGTTGAAGAAATGCTCTGCTTGTGCTTGATTCAGTGGTAAAGAGCTGTTGGGACCAAGGAGAAAGTTCCTGGGACAGAACTTTGAATGGCTGAAGGGCAGTAAATCACTGGGAAGGAAGCCTGGGGGAGATCTGGCAGTGTAAAGGTAATCTCTCACATGCCCACGTTAAGGGTATAGACATGAAGTGCTCTCTGGAGAGTGTGACAAGCATTAAAGGGCTAAAAAGAATCACAAGGCAGAGATACTTCTAGCCTTTAGAAAGTGATGCTCCTTGTTGTAGCTCCCACAGAAGACATTCTGTAGCGTTCCTCTGTTAATCTGCTTCTCGGGGACTTCTAGAGAAATGCTTTGTATTTGGAGGGAGTAATGGAAATTCACAGAAAACATGAAAATATGAGAAAGCTCAAACTGATTTCCAGGATGTTTGCTAGTAACAGGTTTTGATTTTGCAGGTAGCAGTAGGCAGAGACAGCATCGAAGTGCTTTCCAACATCCCAATACCTTCTCTGTTAGTGCTCTTCTGATAAATTATGTCTTAAAATTATTATTATGTGTCTTTAAAGGGTTATAACCATGTTTTTTGTGCCTGTGGCTCCAGAGGGACTGCCCCACACCAGCTGCAATAACCTCTATTCCCAGGAGAAGGGTTTTCAGGGATCCACCTTTGAATGGCAAGCTCCAAACACAATTCTTCTGCTTCCACTGTCCCCTTCTCATCTCTTGTGGCCCTGCTGTGTCTGATGCAGAAGCTGTGCTGGTGTCCTTTTGTGTACACCTCCAATGGGGAATATTGCATGTGAGAAGGGGCAGGTGTGGGGCAAACAAACCAAGCAGAAAGAAATCCTGCAGAAAACTCCCAAGGGGATGTTCCTTGTGGGCAAGTGGCTTACTCCATAGGTTTGATCAACTGATATTATATTTCTTTTTGATGATTTCCAACAGAAAGTCACTGGGTAATTCAAGACATGAAATAAGGGACAAGTGAAGGGCTTAGGAACACACGCCTCTATTTTGGGGTGCTACATATGTTGCTACCCTTAATTACTTGCCCCTAAATCATATCAGAAATGTGTATGGCAGCTAAATACAGTCAGAGCTTCTCAGGGTGATGAGGCTGTTGAGGAAGGGTTAAGTAGAAACAATGGGATAAAGTGGACGAGGGGAAATGTAGGTTGAATACCAGGAAAACATTTCTTCACACTAAGGTCACTTGGGCTGGGAGAGAGGGAAGTGGCAGCTCAGCCAGCTGCCTCCTCCAGGCACGGGATGCTGTGGGGCTGGGATGCTGCAAGAAGGGGGATCGGGTTCTGCAGAGAAGCTGCCTGACAGCGTTTTCTGCCTCTGAGTGCTCAGGAGCAGCTGGAAAGGGGAAATATCCTCATGCTTCTGTGCCCCCTGAGGGTTTTTATTTCTGCCCAGCAGCAGGGATGGGCTCTGAAATAAGTGAGAAGGAAAACCAGGGATTAAGTAAGGAAAAAGGAGTGGCCTTGAAAGAATTAATTGGAAACTTTTACCTGAACAGCCAAC
Organism: Aegithalos caudatus; assembly: GCA_013389925.1. NCBI lineage: Eukaryota > Metazoa > Chordata > Aves > Passeriformes > Aegithalidae > Aegithalos > Aegithalos caudatus. Next base: position 50,223 of record WEIU01004146.1, read on the forward strand.
AGTCACTGCCCAGAAATATCAGCAAAGAGAAGTGGGAAGGGGACGCCTTTGGACACGAGCCAGGCTGATTAGGGATCCCTGATTGCAGCCTGGGGTGAGGCTCGGGCTTGGCACTGCAGTGGTGCTTTTGGTAATTTGGACTGCAACGATTCCCTGTGCCCTGGTCCTGGTCGGGTCAGCACACCTGGAGAAAATCCTGCCTCTGCTGCCGGGTTTTCTGCCCACCTGGAAATAAAACGTGTTGGTCTAAATGGTAACCAGGTAGGCTGCAGTGTGGATGTGTGAAGGTAAACCTGTGTGCAGGCATGAAGGAGTCTCTCTGTCTGAGGAGAAAGTAGATGCAGGTGTAAAATACATAGGATAAATATGAAATTGTGGAGGAATTACCTTTTTCATTTAGCTTTTGGGAATATCAGCCTTTTGTGCTGAAGACAGTTTACAGTATATGAGTAACAGGAAATGAGGCTCTGAAATATTCCCTTGCTTTTCTCTATTGTACCTTGCTACAACCCAACCCCCACCAAAAAAAACCCAACCAAAAAAACCCAAAAAAAACCCAAACCAAACCAACAATAAAACCAAAAACTACAAAACACCCCACCTTTGGAAAACTGATTTTCCTTTTGTTCCTAAAGATTATGAAGGATATTTTTTGATCAAGCTTTTTTATTGCCCTCTGAGGGTTATCTGAGTGCAGATGGACTTTGTGTGTCAAAGCTTGACTCCACATTCTGAAAGGTTGCTGTCACAATACAGAATAGTGATGGGACACTAAAATTAATTCTGCAATAATTCACCTGCCAGTCAGCCAGCTCTGCTCTGTCCTTAGTACAAGCAGCACCCCAGTTACTAGAAATATTCTTTCATTCTTAATTTTTAGTTGCTAATTCAGATGTCATCTGAAGCTGCAACAGAAGAAAACACAGAGACTACTATTTGTTCCATTAAGAAATTCAAGGTGTATTTTTACACCTGGGCAATGTGAATGAGGCCACTGAACTAATTATTACCACTACCAGGAGAACTGCAACCAGGAAACTTCAGAAAACCATCCAATTATTTCAGTCCTTCTCTGAAATCTTCAGAAGAGGAGGCCAGATGGGAAAGGAATTTATCATGGAATCTGACAATATTGGCATCTGGTTTCCTTCTGGCCTGGGGACAAAATGTCTGAGTTAGTATTCAAAGGCTACTTTCCTGAATGAAATTGTGTGCTGGAGGCTTGCTCCCATCCCACTCCATGGTCTAACTAGCTTCCTTGAATTCAGCTTAAATAAAGATGCTGCTGCCTAGAAAGATGTTGAGGGGAACTCAAGCCTCCTCCCTCTCTGCAGTCAGACAGAAGAACTGGTTGGGGTTGTTCACTCCCAGGATTACTCAAGGCATCATTTCCACACTCTGTGTGGGACACCAGGCTTGGCTCATTGGAATTGTGGTGTCAACACCAGGATGGTCCCAGCTGGTGATGGGGCAGCTCCTGGGTGACACTGACTGCTGGCCATGGGTGACAAGCATGACTTTTGTTAAAGACCTTTTGCTGGCAGCAAGAAGTACCAAGTGGGTGCCATTGGCAGGCTGAAATGTGACACTTCCTTATGGATATCCTGGCACTGCTGCAAGCCCCCTGCAGGGGTGTGAGCCAGGAACAACAAAACCCATATTAGAAGGGATTGCACTTCCTGGGAAAGCATTAGGGCAAAAGTAGGTTTCACATTTTCTGCCACTGGTGACACCAAGGCAATGATATGAGTGGCAAGGCATGGGAGAGAATCTGCCCAACCTGCCAGACCCTCCCTGCCTCCCCAGTACCTCCTCAAGAACCCACTGTGACTTCAGGCAGGGGCTGAAACAAGTGGTGCAGTTAATGAACAGGAGAAAACCGAGGTGGTGAGAGTCACCTGTCATCTTAGCTGGTGTCAGTGTGGATAAATGATGGTGGGGTGAAACCACCATGATAGTTTGGGGTGGCTCTGGCTGATGCCACAGAGTGGATCCTGGGGCAGCCACAGGGAGCAGGCAGTGTTGGGCTGGGTGCTGCCCTACACCATCATTGCTATGCTTTCTTGTTGGAAACATTCCCCTGCCTGAAAGTCCTCTCTGCCTCCCTTGTTTTTGTTCTCCACATTGCAGTAATTCTGCTTGGGTGAGATGGAACTTGGCTTGCTTCTAGCAGCAGAGGAAATCCAGCAAACACCATCAAAACTGGGATGAAATATGCTTGTTCTGTGAGGCTGAGTGGGTGGCTGTGAGACACTCGGCTGCCTGGAGATACTTCAGATGAGTAAACAGGGGTAGGAAGTCCCTACCCAAAAAGAACTCAGAGCAGAGATCCAAACTGTGCTTGTAAAATGAGTGAGTACAGAAAAGCTGGTTTGATATCACACAAAGTTTAAAGCTTTGGCTTCATCCTTGTGGAAGGCCTTTGGAGATAGAGGGAACCCTAGGAAAGAAAGATGAACCACATCTCCAACAGGATAGGAAATTGTTGTGCCCCAGAAGATCAACTAGCTGGTGGAAACAATCTCTAATGCCCTCTCACTGGAGAAAGCAACCCACTGCAGCAGAATTACTAGAGACTTTGAGATTTAGCAAAGGAATGGCAGCATTCTATTTTGTTTCTCTTTCCATTTTAAACCAAAGCTAAGTTATTCTATCCTCCTCAAACCACCAGGCTGAAGTTCCAGTCTAGCTTGCACCCACAAAACCCCACTGACTTCAGCCTGTGAGCTGAATCCAGCCTTTGGCCCTAACCCCCACAGAAGCTGCGACACCTCAGTTCTGGGTTTGGCCAGATCATGTGAATGTACACTCACAGTGCAGCCCTGGAAACTGGGGGAGGAGTTTTTTGTTTGATTTCTGATATTTACTTTCCCACCAAGCTGGTGTATGGAGAGCTTGGTGCCTGCAGCAGAGTGAGCACAGGCACTCGTTTCCAGAGCCAGCTCTGCCAGGAAGCAGCCCTGAGTTTCCTTCATGGTGTGGTGAAGGGGAGCCCTGCTAAAAGCATCCTGTGGCCCTGGGAACAGGGAGTTAACCAGAGGAGCCAAATGGCCGTGGCCTCTCTGGAACATTTTCTGCCCCCATGAAGATCAAAAAGTTGTGATCGTTTTTCTGCTTCCCAGTGTAGTAGGTGATGTTGAGCAAGGAAAGCTGAGTTCTGGCAAAGGATTGTATTCAGGCATCTGGGGAAGAGGTTTTGGGAATCACCATTTATAACTGATAAAACTGAGACTTGGTTGGCCTGATTTTTTTTCAGAGATATGTAGCACACGTGTGACTGCAGTTGCAACATAGGCATTTGCCTATGTTAAGAACAGGGCATGGATGTGTTGGGATAGGAGCCTGGACACACAGGAACCCATCCTGAAAACCTTCCTGTGGTAGCTCAAAGCATAAAACTAGAAAAGGGAGGAAACCCAACTATTTTCAGTCCTGTTCTGTCTTGGTTTCTTTGGCCTTTGAAGGAGTCTGTGAAACTCTGAGAGCAATGGAGTCAGGACCTTTGGGTGACTACTGCTCCATGTATTCTCCATGCTGCCATAATTCCTTCGAGAGTCTTTGGATAATTAGGTCAAGGAAACACAGAGTTCTTGCACTGCCAGAAGGATGAGCTGACAGGGTTTGACTGGAAGGTTGGGTTGGACTGAAGCGTCCCCTCTGCCACATATAACCACTTAATTTCTGGCCCTTCTTAGTGCAGTGACAGAACTCTGAGTTCAACAGGATGGAAATTCAGCTAAACAGTTTCAAAGCTACTATTTATTTAATGATTCCTTGCAGGAAGTGGCATCGCTTGTTGGATCTGAAGTCTGTACAATCTTGTGTCTCTGATGCTGGCAGAAAGGTTGGGGACAGGGACAATCACATTTTTTTTAACCCCTAACATGCTTGCTATTGTCTTGACAACTTTAGCATTTGAGTAATTATGTTCTTTCTGTGCTGGTTATCTCTGAGCTGCTGGTGAGATGATTTGATATGCAGCAAGGCCAGTATAGCATTTCAAGCCTCCTTGCCCTTGCCTTCCCTCCCTCCCTCCCAGTGTGGTGAGCAGAGTTATCATCTGCTCTCAGACTTTGAATAGAGTGCTTTCAGAACAAGCCCCGAGTATCTGGGAATACTTAAAGCAGCACAGAGGGTTGGGGTTTTTTTTTTTAGCTCTGCATTGACATTCCGGTGTTATCAAGCCCCAGAGCTTGTTGCTTTCATAGGAAGGAGAGCTATGAAAGGTCCAGGAATGTGATGTTCCACTCAACCCTATCTCTTATCAGCACACATAAGGCTGCTCTGTCTTGTGGAGAGCTTTTCCATTGCCGTTAGCAGCTCGTTTCTTTGCCTAAATTTGCTTTTCACTTTATATCTATCCTGCCTGCTCCTCTCCTGAAGTACCCATCCATCTGAAATGGCAGCCACCTAATTTCCTCTGAAATCCCTTCAGCCCTGCCTGCTCCTGCAAGGAGCAGGCATTTTGGAAAGAGCCTTCTCTGATGCAGTGGCAGTGTTGTGATTCAGAGGATGCTGATGGCCAGGGGGTCTGGTGGAGGGAGCAGTTCCCTGATGCCAAAAACCATTCCCAGGTGCACTCCCTTAGCACGGTGGTGGGTGAAATTGTATCTGCAATAAGCAGGTATCAATATGTAGATAGAAAGCTGTAGGAAAAGATGACTTTGCAAGCCTTGCCAAGGGCACTCCAAGGGCCAAGCTTTGCCCTGAGCATCAGTTGCAGCTCAGTTACCACGGTGGGCACCACGTGGACATGTGGTGGTGCTTAGAGAACCTGACCCCAGAGGGAGTCTCTTAGACAGACTGATAAAGACAACCAGGCCATAAAAAAAAGATAAAAATAAAATAATAACAATAATAATAAAAAAGCCCTTTGGTATTTGTTTAAGAGATAAGATAAGCTGACAAAAATGCAGAAGACAATTGTTTACACACGCACACAGACACATACACCAGGAAGAAAATTCTTTTCCAAAAATAGCTGCTTTTTATTTATAGACTTTTTTTTCCTCCCCTTTCTTCTGACACGAAGCAGAACATTTACATAAGGGGCAAAGAGATCTGATGATGAATAACTGTTTCTTGAGCAGACCAAAGTCCTCATTAGATCTGCCAGCAGGGACAGATGTCTGGGCCCAGGGATAGCACCAGAATTAGCAAGTATCATTTAACTGCCTGAAGTCTTCAACTAACAGCAGACAATCTCCCAGAAGTTCAGTGGGATTTTTTTCAAAGCATCAAAATTATGGCAGGTCTGGTTTATTCAGTTTAAAAAGTTTCATGGAGCAGAATAAAAGGCTTAGTTTGTGTCTGAGCCACACTTTATTCATTGTGGCTTCTGCTCCCAGGCCCTTGACCACCTCCTGCCAAGCAAGAAAAGCACGGTGCAAGTCCTTGGTGGGTCTGGAGTGCTGGACTGCAGGCTCAGGGGATGATGAGGGCAGAGGAGGAGGAGGCAAAGGAGAAGCCTTGTGCTTTGCAGTGCACGTAAAACAAGATGCCACCACCAGGCAGAGGATGATGGGAGCAGGGGCACGGAGAAACACGTTCTTCAGCTTTGTGTGCATGTATTTTTAGTGTTGCAGAGTACAGAACCAAACTTTGGACAAAAATAGCGATCCACTTACATAACATCCTTGCTTACAGATCTCCCCCCGCTGAAGACCTGGGAGGCTCCTGGAGCAGGGGGCTGTCAGTCAGAGCACAGCTGTGACTCAGCATGGACGCGCATCCCAGCACCGCAAAGCCGAGACTTGCAGCGTGTGTGACTGCAGATGTGAGGAAACATCCCAGCTCTGGGGTCCCAGGGATGAGGCAGCCTGTTGACCAGGGCAGAGAGATGCAGATGGGGCAGTTCTTCCCCTTTTTCCTATTTGCCCACAGCAAATGGGCAGGAAGAAGAAAGGACGAGGGAAGGCTTTCCATTCTATGGGCTCCTGGTTTTGCTTTGTTAGGGTTTCTTGAACAGTAGGTAGTCCAGATCCTGAGCCCTTGCTCTCAGTTGCCTTGCAGTGAGAGCTGTTGGTCTGACATGGTCCAGTTTTAGTGTCACTGTATCCCTGCCACTGCTGTGACTGACTTCTCAGAAGTGGGATTCCAGCTCAGAAGCTCTAGAGCTGGAGAGGTTTGGAGTCACAGTTCACTCTTTGACCCTCTCCTTAGGACAAGGCATACTCATGCTCAGGGGAAAGTTGCCCGGTCACATCCCGGGCTCCAGTTATTCCGGTGATAAACAGGGGAGTGTGGTGTCAAGGGTGCTCATTCTTTCCATTTGCACTTTGAACATGCGTGGTTAGAGATTAGTAATGTGTCATCCTTTCTTCATCCTGTTTTCCCTTGGCAGCCATGCTGTAAGTGGATGAGCCTGGGCAAGTAGGTGATACTGGTTTGTTTGCCAAAAGCAACATTACGTGGTGATAGCTCTCCTTGGCTCTGAAGGACCAGTTCTGCTGAACATGCTTGTTTTCCTGAGGCACCAAGGTGGAATGGGTTTCGGTTAAAAATAACTGACCTCCCCGTGCTGAGCCTAAGCATTTCTTCCTGGGAAGCCATTTTTAACCACAGATGGCCACCAGATGCAGTGGTTATCCAGGAGATCAAAGCTGGAAGCCCACCATGGGGAGGAGATGAATTCTTTCCTTTTGCTATCAGACCTTCTCAAGTGGACCATCTTCCTGGTAATCCGCTGGTGTGAAGGGAAATGACTGGGGGGAATATGTGGGAACATCGGATCAATGAGAGATGTGCACTGGTGGGTGTACGTGTGCATGCTTGGGAACAAACACTGACTGCTGGTGGATTCTGAGAAAGCCAGGGCTGTCCACCGTGTCCCAAAATAGCTCATGTAAACAGGTGGCCTTACACTGCATCCATACTCTGTGATGGAGATGTACAGCCCTGAAAAGTAATTTGTTATGCAATTTATCAATATAGTCATCCTCCAGGAGCTTTAGGGCCTTACTGGGAAGAGACAAGGAAAAACGAGAGACAAGCTTGCTTTACTGAGATAAATAGTAAGTTGTTTTCTAATGCCTTGGAGTGATTTTATTGGGACTCTTGTGCGATGTCAGAATACAGTGGTGCATTTATAGAAATGTTATTTTTATCGTAGCTATGTGGAGGGGTGGTGCTAAAATATCCATATTGTTAGTGGCCATGAAGAAAATATCTTCTAGCTCCCTGTCTTTTCAGCAGCATCAGCTCCAGGTGCTGTTGTAGCCCAGGTCCCTCTGTCATTCTCGCAGGGGCACATACACACATCACATGTGGGATGCAGGGAGTGTCTGTGGGTGTGCATGTTGGGGGGAAAGCACAGTCTGGCAGCTTGGGCAGCAGACAGATCTGCTTTCTGCACTTCTTTTCCTGATGACACCACACTAGGCATGCTGCTTGCCCACAGGCTCAGTGCTGACACCAAAATGTGGGGGGCCCTTCCCTGTGTCTCAGCTGTGATGGCAGATCCACCACAGCTCTGGAGGTGCTGGCAGGGGCTCCTTATCTCTCCTGCAGCAGGGCTGAGCTGTGATCCATGCAGGGACCATCACGTGCTTCCCATTTGCTTCGGCCTCAGCCTGACATATCTCACCTTGGCAGATTCTACCTCCAGCTAATTTTCAGTCTTTTATTGAGAGATATTCAAACATTTCTGAAAATAGAGGGAGTGAAAATGCAATGTTTTCCTCCAGTTAAAAATCTGGCTAGCTTTTTCTAGAGTAGCTCTAGTACTCATACTGCTGGGAATTGTGAAGTATGTTGGGACCTGGTCTATTTGCCAGCCCAGTACCTCTTGGTTATGCTGTATCAAACCTTGGAGGACAGGAAAACAGTTTGCATATGCTCATATGGATTTTACAGAGAAATTCCCAGAAGATTTTAGATGCTTTAAGCAAGTCCAAGCCAGGGATTGAGTAAGACTTGTCAGACTCGAGAAAGGCAGCTGGCAAAGCTGTGCCCAAATACCTGAGTTGGAGGCAAGAAGAATGTCTTCCTGTGCTGTTAGTCCTCATCCTGTTAATATACAGACAAAGATCAAACAAAACCCCTGAGAATATGAATAGAAGTGTCTTCAGAGCAGAGCCTGAGTACGGCACAATAAAAAGGCACATGGAGAGGCATAAAACAAAATCCAGAACTCTCATTCAGTGAGTGATCACGACCCAGAACAGGACCTGAATGTGGGAGGGGGAAAGGGTCTGCAGTCATGCATTTGGTGGTTGTGCAGTACAACCTGCAGAGTGAGTTAAGGAGTTAAATTCCCCAGAGACCTCAGTGCATGTTTTGCTGTACCCTCAGTAGTCTGTGTTGGATCTTCATGGAGATCTTGATTTGTTCAAGTCACACTGTAGTGGCTTAAATCCATTCTGCAAGCTCCCTTGATACCTCACTGTTGGAGGAAACAAACCCTAAAGGCCTTTGAGAGCTCCTGCTGAGTACTGATTCCTTTTCTCCTGGTAGCTTTTCTCTAACTCTGGCTTTTTCTGCACAATTTGCTGTTCTCATTGCCTGGCGCCAGTCCAGGGTTCAGGAGGGTTTTGCTATAGATTTCTACAGGACCAAGATGTTGCTGTAGGTGTTTCACATCACTGCTGTAGCTGTACAACCTGACATCTCTGCCTAGACAGGCTGTGGGAATTAAGTGAGGCATTTGCCCCAAAGGCTTTTCCCCACCCATCCGGCACTCATTGTGTCTGTGAGGACTTTCTGTCCCTGCACAATAGTCTTTCCTAGGATGTTCAAAGTATTAAAAGAGGGCAGGTTTTCATGCAAAAGCAAGTCACAGGCAGATCTGATGCCTAGCACTGCTTTACAAACAGGAGAGCTAGCACTGAAATATAATTCTTTTACCCTTGTTGAGTAGTACCTTGTGTGCTTGCAGGCTGCTCAGGGGGCAGGTACTACCAAAAATGGTACCTTATTCATGACCAGCATCTCCTTTACATAAAGCCCCACGAACCAAAATGAGCCTTTTTCAGCAGAAGAAAGGCAGAGAGATACGTGTTGAGTCTCGTTTGTACCCACAATACCACGCACATGTTCCTAGCTTTTTATAGAAACACTCTCATTTCTCTGGGTGTGCGTTGGTTTGGGTTTTTTTCATTTGTGGGGATTTATCCCACGAGTTGGTCCAATCAGCTCCCAAAATTGGGTGATCATGGAAGGCTGTGTAGTGAAAATAACTCGTGAGAACAGAAAAAGAAAAACGCTCAGGACATCCAGGCTATTAATAAAAGCGAGTGTTGCAGATCCCAGTATAAGTTTGCTGCATCAAGGACACAGAATTTGCTACCCAAACTACTTTGGCTCTTTCAGCCAACAGAGCACTAGAGCTCATGTTGAATTTGTGATACTTTGGTGTCTGTTCTGTGCAGGAGGAGTTGGTGCAAACCTACCTTTGGGGCACGGGTACAGCACCATTGCACTGGAATGCCGTGGAGCATCCCGTGACACCTCTCCCGTGGAGGCAGAGGGCTCACCAGTGATTTTGGCATGGCTACACCCGCAGGTGGGTTTGGAGAACCTCAGCCTACAGCATGGCTGTGTTTCTTCCCCTCTCACCCATGAACATGCACATGTTTTAATCCAGCGCCAGGAGCTTCCTACTGCTTCATAAAGTACTTGCAGCATTGATTTCCAGTCTTTGCACTATGGGAGCAATAACTAACCCAGCTGTAATGTTTTCCATTGCATATTTAACTCTCTATGCACGGTCTGCCCTTGCCAGAGCTTGGATTTGCAATTCCACGGCCTGGGAAATGCATGCACGAGGTACATCTTTAGTGAAGGATCCCAATCACAGCGATGCCATCTCCACCACAATTTTAAAGATCAGCGCACAAACAAATTGCTGCGCTTCCGATGGAGCGCTTCCATAAATACAGGAAGAGCTCGCCTCGCTGTGATCCACATCTTCCAGGCAGATCTCAACCCCCACCTTCCGCTTCCCTCCGTATGGTGCTGATGCCAAATCAGCAAATGTTCAGAGAAACAGGATAGGCCACAGCTGTAAACCAGCGATGGCATCTTGTGCATTGGGCTGTTGTTGTTTTATTTAGCGTGAAAGGCTGGAGTAGTGCAACACTGAAATTGCATTGGCTAAGATAATAAATGGATCAGACAAATATAGCTGGGCATATGCTGAGTGTGGGTATGGGTTTTTAATTTCCCTTCTTCAAACCAAGGTCTATAATAAGATGTTTCCTGGCTTGTGTGTGAGTGTTTTTAATAGCTTCTTTTTTTTTTTTTTTTTTTTTTGCTGGATATTTCTGGACATGGCTCTACTAGCCAAGCCCTGCACAGCAGCTACAGTGAAAATTGTTTTACATCTCTGAGCTGAGAATACAGTAGGTGCCATAAACTATTCTTCAAGTCTGTTCTGTCAACGGGTGAGCACATTAGTGGCCTTTCTTTGCAAACTGAAGCAGCCTCAGATGGCAAAGAGGTTTTGTTTGCAGGAGAAAAACACAATTCTCAGCTGGCTCCTTGTTTCAACAAGTGGGCTTGTGCTTTTATTTTATTTGCCTCTGAAGTCACAAAAGTTGAGGAGCAAGATTTGCTCCTTCATCCTCTCCTTTGTCAATCCCAAATCCAGTCCAGTCTGGACCCCAACTCTTCTCTGAGGACCAGCAAATCCCAGAGCCATGCAGCAAGCCAGAGATGCTGCAGGATTAAGGGGCAGAGGAGCTGGTAAGCAGAAAGCTTCCCACAGAATCACGAGCATGCACACACCACCAGCAGCTACAGCCATGGATTTGCATGCAACCACACTTCTCTTCAGCTTTGCTGAGCCCATACTGTGCCCATCATCTCTTAAGCTGAGCTAATTCAGTTTCATATTCCCTATCCCTGTCCCACACTACAAAGGCAGGATGCTCAGAGAGTCACCCTGGGCACAGCATTTCTCCATCACTGCAGGAGCTGGCACGTCACCTGGGGATAACGCAGGGCTTTGGGGCTGGAGTGAGTCACTCATGGTGACCACTGCTTGTGCTGGGTTTTAAAGTACCTGCCAGTGGAGGCAGCTTATTAGAAGCCCTATGAAATATGTGTACTTGCTTAAAATCTCCTCGTCAGATGTCATCTGAATGACAAACCTCAGCTTTCACTCAAACAAAATGATCCCACATCTGGCTTTAGCAGCTTTGACCTAGGTGGCTCAGAAACCCAGCAGCGTGTCCAAGGTATGCTCTTATTTTAACCAACAGGATTTATTTTTAAAGTCAGAATCATGGTTGGAAGTGGCCTGAAGTGCAGTCATCCTCAGACTGGAGCCAGCTCCCAGGTCTCAGGGAGGACATTTCTAAGCCTCCTGCATAATACTTGATTTTGACATGAGTCAGCATTGTAGTGATGTTATGGGAAAGGCAAACATTGGACTAAAGAAGTGTGTTCCACAAGAAAAGATCAGAATAACTCAACCTGCTGAGACTGAGGGAAGGACACTTCTCCAAGGCACAACAAACCAGCTGAGAAAGGGAAACATGTTTCTGCTAAGACACTTGCATCCCACCTCTGTGGAATCAGGCACTGGGACATCCCTGCTTGAAAAGGGAGACAATGGAGAAGTGGAGCATTAGCTTCTGCTCTAAGACTTCAGTGGGGTAATACTTTATTTCTGTATCTCTTCTCCCCATTTCAGGGATGGGATCATCACCATCATTTTCTGCCTGATGCATGTTAACAGAACAGGTAATCAGACCTTATCATGTCAGTCCGTCAGATAAGCAAATCTATAGCTCCAAGTGGGTGCAGAGTCAAGAGTCAGCAGTGGCTTTGGGAAAAAAAGAGCATGAAAATGGGTTCTCCTGTGGGTGGAGAAGGACACTGCCCTGATCAGTTCTGGTCATCTTCTTCTGCAAGCAATGATGCACATTCCTCTTGGACCTCTGAAGCAATTAATGGTGGGCAGGGGAAGGAAATAGGACCCAATCATTTCCATAGGAATACAATTGACTCCTGTGTCTTAAATGCCAGCTCCCACCATGATTTTGCCACTTCATGCCCAGTGTGATCCCAGCTCTGATGAGTTGAGCCCTAACAGGTCCTCTGTTCAGGGTGCACGTGTAGGGCACTATGTCTGGAATCAACTTTACAAAGGGGGTTTGTCCCTGCCTTCCCCCTCAGTGTCCAGCTGGGCCATGCTCAGCTGCTGGGATAAGGAGTGCTGGGAGCAACTGCAGGGGCAGCTGCACTGCTGAGGAGCACACTCCTCACACCCCTTCTGCTCCCATTGGAAAGGGGCTATCTCGCTGCTGGTCCCACCACGGCTGTGCTGCCATCCCCCAGGCTCAGCTCCCATTCCTTCAGATCAGCTGCAGGCCTGGCTGTAAGTGCCCAGGGCTGGGGGAAGTGCTACTGCTGCAACTGCTGCAAAGGTGGTTCAGCAGTGGGTGCTGAACAGGTTCTGCCTGTAGGGAAAGGGCGTTCTGCCTGTAGGGAAAGGGCTTTCTGCCTGAGCTGGCTGATGAGTGTTTTACTGAGGGCTCTGCCCTGCTCAGCCTGCACTGCAGCTGCAACAGAGCCAAAACCCACATTAACCTGCAATATATTGAGAATTAGCCTCCATTCCTTGGACCTTTTGGGTACCAGGTTTGCCTGGGCTTCTGTTTCACCTTTGTGCTGAAACATCCCGTGGCCAGCTGTCAGGAGCATATTCTGTCTGCACTCAGCTCACTTATCAGGACCTCAGTATTGCATCTGTCCTCATTTATTATCCTAGATCTACCAGGTGGAATGGCCAGGGTGCTTCATGGCAGGAGAGAATCCTGGGCTGCAGGGACATCCTCACCCTGCAGCTGGAGGCTCATGGCCACAGCACAGCCTCTGCTGGGGGTACCAGCATCCTCTGCCTGCAGGAAGAGCACACACCTCACTGCCCCAGCAGGTGCCCTGCAAGCGGGCTTCTGCTCCCAAACACAGCCATGCTGTTTGTGTTCCCTTCCTCCAACAGTTCTCCCTTCCCAGGCATTACCAACACATCCATGCATCCAAGCAAACCAAGGCCCAGGGGCCTGTGAGGGTCTCTCAGGTCAAAGAGTGACTCACAGGTGTCTCTGTGTCCATGCACACTTGGCCTGTCTCTTCCTATGGAAGTGGTGCAAACCAGGAGTTAAGCCTGCTAAACAATGTATAGACACCTCTGGTTTGGGAGGGTGCTTAGGAAATTCTTGTTGGAATCAACCCACAGCTGGCTGCTTTCCCCCTGTGCTGGCTTGTGCCGAGTGATGGCTTCCCATTTTCCTCAGATCCAGCTTTGCAGATGTGCACTGACACCTCCCCCCAGCCTGAGATGAAGCAATGCAGGGGGACCACTGTGCCTGAGACAGCCTGCACACATAACATCTTACATAAACAGCAATGGCTTGGTGATTACTTCTGCTGCTGCCACGGCATCATCCCTTCTCGGCGTGTCAATCACCACCTCTCCCTGGGGAACATTCCAGTTTCCCAGGAGGCTGTGGAGCTTTGATCACACGCCACGGCAGTGGGATGGAGCACACATCCCTAAGCCCTTCCTACACTGACCCTGAAACTGGCTGGCAATGGGACAGTGAGGCACAGGGCAGGGTGCACTTCACCGTGCCTTGCATGCCTGAAAGGAGAGGGGAGAGGTTTTCCCTGTCCTTGGAGCAAGTGGGGTTGGTAGCAACATCCTTCCTCTCAAGCCATGATGGGAGGAGGAGTTAATTCACCCCTGACACCAAGTGCTAAAGTGTTTGTTGTGGCAGCTAGTGCCAGGCAGCAGGAATACACTTTGGAGAAAGAGATAATAGGTAAAATAGAGTGGTGACCCAAGGAGGTGTAATTAGCTCTGCTGTCACATAGGAAAGGACATGTTTGTACGGATTATTTCCAATTTCTAGCAACACCTGCTCACTTGCTTTAACCAGGTTTCTTAAAATAAGGGCTAATTAGCACTTCCTTGGAAGCCCTTCTCTCTCCAGGCAATGGCTTTACCTTTCAACTGGTATTCCTTCTGCAGGAAGGCACATTAATTACTGCATCAGGAAAAGCTAATGGTAGCAGGAAACCATTTTCATGCCTAAAACTAATTCAAGGAGAAGACAGGGCTCACTGGGCTCCTGGCTCATGCCAGGCATGAGAGCTCTGCAGTGAGTTTCCTTCTCTGCATCCTTGAGTGAGAACAGGAGCAGGTAGAGCAGGAAAAGGACTGACAGCCTGAGCCAGAGGGGTAGCTCCCACATATCTGTGCTTGTTGTCATGTCCCTTGGAGACAGATGTGTGACCTTCCAGACAATAGAAATCCCTATTCCCCAACCAACCTAGCTGAGCTTCACACATAATTTAACATGCCTTATAATATTTTATGGACTCCACTCTGTAAGTCAGCATTGAGCTATTATTTAATGAAATGATCCCCAGTTGGGAGCTTAGGAGAACTAATTGTATGTAAAAGCTTCAGGGCTGGGGTGGTGGGAAACATCCACAAATGCTTTAAATACTGATTTTTTCATCTCTTAATATTTATTAATTTATAGCCTCTATTCTGGTTGCAGTTCTGCAGATACACTTCAGCATGGTGTTGATTAAATCTGGTGCCAGTGCAAGCCAGTATCAGATTCAGGCCCAGAGAAATAGTATTTTAATTGTTCTAGGACCATTTTGCCAACTGGGACCTTGTTTTAATGGCACTGGTAGATGTGTGAGAAAGCAGTTGCAGGAGACTTCTAAGGGATGAAATTCAACTTAAGTCCCTTTATCAGTGCATCCAAGAATCTGGATACTCTTCCAGGCAGTTTTGCTTGAGGTCTCCTTATGGGTCTCAGTCCACATCCAGAGCAGCAGGAGCCTGAGCAATGGATTGGGAAGCCCTGAGAGGAACCCCCTTGTGAGAAAATAACATCTATTTATTGTTTTTTCCTGTTTATTCTTTTCAACACCTAATTTGCAAAATAATACAGTCCATTGAGTTTTGATGACCACTTGAATGCTTTGCATAATGTGTTGCCTTATTTTATTATGATGTTATTTTTTCTATTCTTTATTGGTTTATTATATCCAATATCTCAGCAGACCTGTCAGCTTACAGCAGACTGCAGGGAACTCTGGTGTGTTGACATAGCTTGCAAAGGATGACATGGAGTCGCTCATCATGACTTTGCATTGGGGATGGGGGAATGAAATGGAGCAAGCCTTACCCTCAGAGACTAGGAGAAAAAATAAACTTGAGAGGTACCTGAGTGCTGTTGGTGGTATGGAGTGCAAGAGGACACAAGAACTCTGGTGTGCGTGCCCCAAAAAATGCCAGCTGCCATGAATGAGGACAACTCCTGGTACAGGCTGATGAGCAATGTTTTTCCTACTGCTGCTGAAGCCACTGGAAAAATCTGGTTGATCCAGGATGTCACGTCAGAACCTAATTCCCGTTTCTGCAAACACCCATATACTTGTGTTCAGTGCTTAATAAAAGGTAAGCTCCAGTCAATGGGAAAATGTGCTTAAGAGCTTTATTCCCTTTCTTAAGCACTCTGCTGGTCTGGCCTCATGCAATGTATCAAGCACTCATTACCCTTATCTTTTATTGTTTTAATGCAGATAGTTGTGTGGGAATAACCCTCTCACCACAAAGGTGGGGATTTTTTTGGAGGGGAGGCCACCCTGTTCATATGCACTTACTAACAACCACGTGTCTGGGTGATGTTCTGGCTTTCTGCTCTGAGGAAATAAAGAGGAGGAAACATGATTGTCTTGGAGCAGGTACAAAGCTTTGAGATGCCTGGCTTGGAAAAAGTTGCAGAAAATGTTTCCCTTTGTATTGCAGGGCCTGGCAGCCCAGTGAGATAATAGAAGATAAAGCAAACTGTATGACAATGGAAAATGCTGAGCTCCCTGAGTAATTAAAGGTTGTGTAAGACGGTCGCATGGCTTGCAAGGATTATTAATGCAGTCACGTTTGCATTATATAAAGGGTAATTAAAATGCAGCCTGCTTACCATTGATTGCACCCTTTGCCTGGCATGGGTAGCAGTGGCTGCACAGCCAGGCAGCAAAGGTGGCTTGGGAGGCAGTGACTGCCAGCAAAAGGAGAGGCTGTGGGGTGCAGGATGCCCCAAACAGCAAAGGGACCAGCGCTGTGCTGTGGCTTTGGACAAATCTCCCAGCAGACTGTGTGCTCTCCCTGTCACACAGGCAGGGGGGTGCCTTTTCATCCCACCATGCCACAGTCATTGAAACTTCCCTATAAGAGTTTTTTGGGGTCTGCCTAACATGGGCAGTAGTGGGGTATAAACAGTTTTCAATAGATACCTAGGCTAGCCATGGATTATAGATTGGTGCACCTGAAGATATTTTGCCAGGGTAAGCTGAGGGAACTGTGAGGTGAGGGAGGAGGGAAGCCACTGGCAGCAGCCACTGCACAGCTCTTTCCCCTAAGAAGGCTGCCTGGCTTTTGCCAGCCCCACTGCATCTGTGGGTGCCACTCCAGGAGAATGGGGTGGCAGGGGTCAGAGAAGGACAGACCAGGATGAGGATGCCAGCTTGTCCCACTGGGATTCCTAAAGCCCAGTTTCATCAGCAATGAGGTGTGAAAGATGGGAGTGGCCTGGCCATAGTTTTCTGGCAGCTCCACCTCAGGATGAAGGGCAACTTCACTCATGTGATGCTACACATGAAAGTGAACACCAAGAAGGGTTTAACTGATTTGTTACTTGTGTGGAGGTTGCAGCGAGCATTTTCCACTCGTTCCATTTCCCTCCACAGCAGGGAGAGACAGAGTGCCCAGACCAAGGAGAAAGGAGTGTAAAAACTCTGACATCAGTTCCTGTAAGCCCTTAAAACCCTGGCTGCATATTCTAGGGTACCTTCTGGTGCTAAAAAGGGGTTCAGGCAGAGCTAGGGAGGCTGGGCTCTGTAGGATACCCTGCTTCCAGGAGCTCTGTCTGTCTGCTCCTGGCAGGACAGGCAAAGGAGACGCCTCAAACCCACACCTGAGGATGTTGGGATGCTGTGAGCACATTGTGTCTCGATGTTCCTGATTGTTTTTCTGTGCTCATGATTGTTTCCCTGGGACTCCTGTCCTCAGTGCAAGGGTGCTTCTTGAGCAGTGACAAAGGCAGGGACTCCGAGGGAGCTGGAGATAAGAGCACATAGGAGAATGAGCTGGACCTACTGTTTTCTCCATGGAAACATGATTGGCACTGAGCTGCTGGGTCCAGTAAATCCAATTATGGCTGTAGGCAGAAATGTGTTCAAAGAAAAAAAGACAAGCTGGTGTAAATGGAAATATAACTGTGTGCTGTAGAATTGTTTGGGCTCGCTCTTTGTTTTTTACAGTCCTGACAGCTTACCAACTACAAACTTGTGGGATGTGTGTGTTGAGTGATGTTTCCTGTGAAGCCATGGTAAACTACACCTGCCCTGAATTATGGGACAGTCAGCCAATACCAAACGTTTAAAGAGTGAAATACTTCTGGCAAGCCACTTTCCATGTAAAGGGCCTGAATAACCAAAACCTGAGCTCCTGGAGATGATAGCTGGGTGTCTTTAGCTTTCCTTCCAGCCAGTCCTGCCCCCACAGCCCTCCAGTGGCCTGTGAGAAATCACTTTTAGATACACACTAGCACCCCTTGCAATTTGGGGGACCTGTTTTAAAGACACTTGAGCTACACAGAGAAATGCTATGAGGTGGGGAAGACATAAAACTGAATTTGAAAACCCTGGTTACAGATGGATGTCTATCCCAAATAGTCACCATGAGCATTCCCCCTCTAATTTCATAATTCCCTATCCCCACAGATGATGTGCTCTCTGTTTGGCTGGGAGTCAAAATAATTTCTTGCACCTAAAAAGCTGCAACCGGGATCTGAACACAATACTTTTCCAAATAAACCCAGGCAAATTAAGAATAAAAGTTCCCCCAACTTCAGTCCTACCCTTGACACAGTGTTTTAGCCTACTCAGCCTCCTCCATGCAACCCTGGGCAGCATTGTTGTCATTTCCTGCTCCATCCTTCTAGGCAGGGCAAAAGCCCTTCATCCCACCTTTTCTCATGGGGAGGAATCTGCTTGCAAAGCCACAGACTCCAAAACCATTTTTTTTCCTCCATGGAAGGAATTAATTGCTTTAACTGCGCATCGTGGTGGGTACAACTCAGTATCTTTTTAAGTGGCATCTCACCTCTGTTTATTGCATTCTCTCATGAAATCTCATGATTGGTTTGAGATCTATTTTGCTTGTTTAATCACTGGGTAGCAAACCTGTGGAAAAGTCAGGAGACACAGACGGCTTTTCTAATGTTGCTACCAACTTTGATTGACTCTTTTAGGTGCTTATCCAAAATATGATTTGTTTCCCCATCTGCAAAACAGAGGTTGTTGCTCAATCCTCTTTAAAAACTTCTCTAAGAACTTGGAGTAGAAACCAGCCAGTGGGCTCCAAGCTGAGTGACTTTCCATTTTTCAAACCCATAACAGTTTTAATTCTGTGCTTTGAAATAGAAGTACGGAAATGTTCAACTCTTTTTTTTTTTTTTTTTTGGGGGGGGGGAGGTGCTGGGGTGGTTTTTAAAAGCTCTATAATTTTGGTATGTTGGAAGAGTTAAAAATAAATTCTTCCCACAAGATTTTAGCCTTGCACTGGACCAAATCTTGAAGGAAGCAATATTGCTGTTGATTATAATTGTCAGGCTTCGGCATTTCTGTGTTGTGGAAACCAAGTAGTAGGGCTGAGGCATGGGGCCTCATCCCAGCCATACTCTGCTTTCTCATCTCTATGATTCCCAACTGAAAGCAGTAAAATGCCTCCCATCTGAAGGGATCCATTTCAGGCTGCCCAGGAGGAGCTGCCAAGCCCGAGGAGAGGCAGCTCCCAGTGCAGAGGAGCAGGGTGGCACGGCCAGGCGCTCCCCTGAGCGCTGACACGTGGGGAGGAATCACCTGCCTCTTCCATGTGGACTCTGCCCACAAAAATCCAGCCTGGCTGACTGTGCTGGAAAAGTCATCCCTCCCATCCTGACAGTGCTGCGCAGGCCAGGGGGACATTCCATGGATTTGGGGAGAGGTGCACAACCCCCTGCTTCATCAATGCCCTTTACAGACCTGGAGCAGGTGGGACTCTTCCCCAACAGCTGGAGCAACCCACTGCCCCAGATTATTCCTGAGACTGCCCCCCTCCTGCCCTGGTGTGGGTCCAGGCTGGAAGGAGACACCCTGGCTCACGGCCATGGGAAGTTCTCTGATTACACAGGTGGCCCCACACAGGTAGTTTTGCTTAATGGTATTAAACAGTGGGGGATAATGTTACCTCAGGGATCAAGTGGTGAGCTTTGTACAGTGTGACCTGCAACAGCAGTGGGAGACTCTCCTGCCATGGAGAGGCCTGGGATGTCATGGGGAGTCAACAGGTAGGGGCAGATTTACTGGGGAAAGAAGCTGGTTAAGTCCACCTGGAATGGGTGGACTGCTCTCAACAAAACCCACCTATTCCCAAGAGTGTAGCCCCCCTGAGGGCAAGGGTTTAGTTTAATTTTATAAAATTTAAACTATTATTTTGGGATTACCTACAAACATGCCAAAGCCATTTATCCTCCTCTACCTCCTCTTGCCCAGGCCCATCATCAGCCCAGGTCTAGCTCCAAGCATGCTTGTGCCATTCATCCCTCTCCATCTCTTTTTGCCGCTGCTTACCACCACTGCTACTGCTGGACATGAGCTCCATAGCTCAAACCAACTGTTTCAGAAGTGGCCACGTGTTTGCAGCTGTGTGAGTCCGGGGTAGGAACCAAATATCAAATAACAGATCAGCGAGGTGGTGTCGGGATCTGCTTGCTGGCACGTGGGCGGGGGGCAGGTGGACAACGTGCCCAGAAGTTGCTGGCTCGGCTCTGGTGACACTGGCAGCTTGTCCTGTGCCCTCCCTGAAAAGCTGGCTCCTGCTGGGGTGGGAGCACAGTTGCCTGCTGTCACCTTGCCAGGCTTTGGGTGGTGCATCCAGGTATAGAAAGAAGATGCCAAACGGGGGAAGTTATGGTGGATATGTATAAGTACATGTATATAAAGGGCTACTTATTTCCATTGTCATCCCAGAAACTGCCAATTTCAGTCACATTAAACCACTCAAAGAGGTGCTCCCTTGACTGCTGTGAAGCAGGAGAAACTTCAAGCAGATTTCTGTTGGAAGGGAGAAGTGATGAACTTTTGATGAACCAGGGCTGGAAGCAGACAGTCGCTCCTATTGAATCAGCATCGTGTAAAGCTGGCCTCATTAATGAATGTCAGAGAGCCTGCCTGAATCAGAGGTTTCAGGCCCCTGCTTTTTCTCTTTTAATTGCATTTTCCAGAGTTCACAGGCCAGAGTAAGTGGGGAAATTTCTGATGGGTCAGAAATGGCTGTGGTTTGGAAAGAATTTCAGGCATCCTTCATGTGACCTCCTCCTCCTCCTCCTCCCCATGCACAATTGTTGCTTTTAAAAGAAGCAGCGATAATGGGGGACCAGGGGATCTGCCTTGCAGAAATCTTGCCCTCAGTCCTGCTTCTTCCAAATAACTTCTTTAGCCTGTGGACAGGGAGAGGCCAGGAAGATTTCCAAGGGTAGGGGGCTGGCAGTCAGGCACCTTGTGCCCTGCTGTCCTGTGTGAGCCAAAGCCCACAGCAGCCACCAGGCAGGTTATGGAAGCAGCCACAACTCCCATGCTATCAGTGAAGTTTGGGCTAATCTGGAGCCAACCCAAGGTTTGCAGAGCCCTGGGAGTGGATAGGACTCTATCCCTTAACAGAGATGGGGGAAATCCCCCTGCACTCCCTCACTGACTCAGTTGGCCTAGCTGATCTTAAATAAGCCAATTAAGGCTGCAGGATGGGAATGCCTCTCAGCTGAAGGCTTGATTGAATAAGGGCTGCAAGATTTAGCTAATAGTGCCCCAAATCCCAGCAGTGTTCCTCATTTAGAGTCAGTTGTGCCCCCTCAGCTCTTCCTTTGCCACAGGCAGAATGTGATTCAATTGGCTCCAACCCAGCAGGGAGAGAGTGGCAGCCTGAGCCTGGAGCAGGGCAGTGAGGGGAGCAGAACAGGTCTCCCAGCCTCAGTTTCCCCACCTGCAAAACCAGTGGTGCTCCTGGAAGGTGCAGGGCACTCCAGGCTGTCCTGCAATGGATGTGGGGTAGTTGTAGCATTTGGTTAAAGCACAGGTGTGTCTCTGGGGGGACACATGATGTTATACCAAGCGTGAGGAGAGAAAGGAGCTGGGCTTTTGAACCTCTTCTAGCAG
Organism: Aegithalos caudatus; assembly: GCA_013389925.1. Taxonomy (NCBI): domain Eukaryota; kingdom Metazoa; phylum Chordata; class Aves; order Passeriformes; family Aegithalidae; genus Aegithalos; species Aegithalos caudatus. The sequence goes on from WEIU01004146.1 coordinate 71,445, forward strand.
CCTGGTGGTGATCTCTCCATGAAGAGTTTTAGGCTTCCTGATGAAAAGGTGAAGGAAGGAATCCTCAACTCTTGCTGACTGCCCTATGCTTCCTGCCATGACTGTGGAAGAAGCTGGACCCAGCATGAACAGGTAACTAATATCTCTGCAAAACTAAAAAAGAAATTGCTTTCCTTGGGCCCAGGATTCTGACATCAGGGCTGGCTGCTGCTCACCTGTTTCTCTGGTTCCCAGGCTGCAAAACCCTGCTCTGGTTAAATCTAAGATGCAAAATGTTGTGTAAGGGCCCAGATCCTTACTTAGATGTTGTGCTGAAAAACAGGAGGATATTTGCAAGAGAGGGAGGGATGAGGATTTTTTAAAAAAATTGTTATTATTATAATTTTAATAGTAAGAAAAATAAAAGCTCCCTTCAAAGATTACCTCCTTATGAATTTATAGTCTTCCAACCCAGCATTTTATGATCTCAACAAGAAGCTCATAAAACCAAATATTTGGAAAGGGTGAGGAAAAGAGAAAGAAAAGGGGTATAAAAGAGGCACCGGCAAGTCTCAACTGAAAACATGGAGGGAGGTTTCCTAAGGCAAGAGCTCCCATAGAAGGAGCTGGGCTAGCTCAGCAGGAGAGGATGTTTTATGGGATACCTTTTACTGGGGCTCTCCTCAGTGCTGGTGGGTCGGGAGGCTTGGCTGTGCTGGGGAGGTGCTCTCAGCACAGGGGGATCCTGCAGGGGGGAAGGAGGGAGCACACAGCGGGCCTTGCTTCATCCTCTGGCAAAATCCTTCCTCACCCAGGGGGTCTGCAAGGGGATTGCCCAGCTGGGAGAGGGAGTGACTCGACTGGAGGAGGTCTGGGTCTGGAGGATGCTGTTGTGGGGAGGGGGAAGCATGTGCAAATTGCTCAGAGCCCCTAATTTCTACAGGGACTCCAGAAATGTGTTCAGTTTTACCTGGGGCTGGAGGGGGTTCACAAAGGTGGGGTAGTGCCCAGCAGAAGGCCCCTGGCAGGTGGGCACAGGCTGTCTGCTACCTGTACACTGCAGAGATGTCTCTCCTTAGAGACATTGACAGCTACAAATGACAAGGCAGTACATAGTAAAAACACAGAAATGCTGAAAATCTGGTATTCAGGAGTGTCAGTTTCTGTGTGAGGGAAGTTTGGTGGTTTCTTTATTTTATTCTTCGTGCTCCCCGAAGGCTCTGCTGTAGTTCACATGTTCTGCTCCAGCAGCCTCTGAGCCCTTCCCCTTCAGTGCTATTGGGGAGGAGCAGACTTGGCTCTGCAGGAGACCCTTTGCTGGGTCTGGTGTTTGAGTGCAGCCTGGCCACACAGACTATGATCCAGGGAATTTAAACACCAAAGCTGCAGGTGTCTGTTACCTAGATAAATTCAGTGCTCCTTCCAGAAGCTTTAAAGCCAGCAAGGAACATCAGTCCCACGCTCTGCCCTTTAGCCACAGTGACTGGTTTTCTTGTGTTTAGTCTACACATTTCTGTGCTGGAATAGAGTCCTGTTGGTGTCTCCATGAAAGGAGATGAGCTGTAATTAAGCCACCTCCAAGGATCACCTGTGCTCTTTGGGGTTCTTCTTTTCTCTGGGCAATTCCCACCTTTTCAGTGCCCAAATCCCAGACCTCAGCACCTAGTGCCATCAGTAGGGGCTGGGTAAAAGCCAGCCCTGCTTTCCCTCTGTACCCCCACCACTAACACACTGGGAGCTCATTTACCCCTTTTGCTATAGGGCTGTGCTGCAAGCTTGGATTTGCTTCTCTGCCCTTATGAGCTAAGGGTAGGTCTATGGTGGGACCTCTGGGTGAGCAGGCAGCTGTCCCCTACAGCCAGCAACAGTGCCCACTGCTCTCCAGAGCTGCTCTTCAAGGGCCATGAAAAGATGTGGTACCTAAACAGGCATTGAGGACTCACTCCTGACATCACACAATAAGTCAGGTTGGAAGGGACACACAAGGATCATTGAGTCCAGCTCCTGGCCCTGCACAGGACACATCAGGAGTCTCCATGTGCCTGAGAGCATTGTCCAAACACTTCTTGAACTCTGTCAGGCTTGGTGCTGTGACCACTGCCCTGGGGAGCCTGTTCTTGTGCCCAAACACCCTCTGGGTGAAAAACTTTTCCTGAGAACCAACCCAAACCTCCCCTGGCACAATTTCAGGCCATTCCCTCAGGTCCTGTCACTGTCATCACAAAGAGATCAGTGCCTGCCCCTCCTCTGCCACTCAAGAGGAAGTTGTCTTCCCTCTTACAATGAGGTCTTCCCTCTTACACCTTAGGAAGACTGACCTGAAACAGAGACTGGGCAGAGCTAAAGTAGTTATTTATTGAAATAAATATTAGGATACACCTTGGGCAGGACAAGAGGCTGACCAGGGCTACACCCAAGGTGTACTTAGAATGATCAAAAAATGGGTGACCAGTCACGCGATCTTCACTTTTATAAGTTTTGGTCCATTTAAATATTATTCCTCCCTTGTTTCTTCCTTCAGTCCACTGTTATTTATGTTTTTGGGCCTGAAAGCTGTCCTTGGTCTTCAGCAGGAAAAGGATTTGTTTTGTCTACCTACTCTGTGAAGAGAGCTTACTGGCACTTAATGCGAGGCCCAGAACTACATCCCTAGGCACCACACAAAATCTGAAAAACATAAAAGCTAAAACTGAAGGCATCACCTCAGTCTTCTCTTGAGGAACACACCAAGTGACCTCAGCCATTCCCCATATGGCTTCCTCTCAAGGCCCTTCATCATTGCCCTCCTTTGGACACTCTCTGATAGTTCAAAGTCTTTCTTATATTGTGGCACCCCAAACTGTCCCCAGCACTGGAGGTGAGGCCACCCCAGTACAGAGCAGAGTGGGACAATCCCTTCCCTTGCCCAGCTGGCAATGCTGTGCCAGGACAACCCCAGGACAGGGTTGGCCCTCCTGGCTGCCAGGGCACTGCTGATCACTTGCCATCAAGCAGGACCCCCAGATCCCTTTCCATGGCATTGTTTTCCAGCCTCTCATTCCCCAGTCTGTCCGTACATTCAGGTTTACCCCATCCCAGGTACAGAATCCAGCACTTTTCCCACACTGAACTTCATATGCTTGATGATTGCCCAGCCCTCTGATTTACTGAGGTCTCTCCTGCCTCCAAAGGAGTCAACAGCTCCTCCAGTTTTGTATCATCTGTGAACTTGCTCAGTATCCCTTCCAGTCCTTCATCCAAGTCATTTACGAGGATGTTGAAGAGCACAGGGCCAAAGCTTCCCTCCTGAAGCCATCCTGGCTGTGATTGATGATTGTGTTGTCCTTCAGGTATTTTTAACTACCTCCCAGAATAATATTCTCCCTAACTTTACCAGGAACTGAAGTGTACACATAGCAGTATCTCTTGCTTTGGCTATTTCTTTCTTTATTTTCCATTAAACTCATAATTGGCTTAGAGATGTGTAAGAGTGGCTCTTTCACAATTTGCACTTTGGAAATGGGGAAAGTGTACTATTTCCCCTGCACGTGCAGAAATGTGCTCACTTTTTCCAAAACAAGATTATTTACTTCCTGGCCAAGGTCCCGAATGGAAAATTTAAGAGTAGTAAATATTTCTGAGCATGGGGTGTGTTCATTTTGATTTCACATATTATTTTGTTTGTTTGTTTGGGGGTTGGGGTTTCTTTTAAGTTGTGGAGGGTGGCTGCCCTTTCCCCCAGTTCCTTGCACAGCTGCAGCAGGATGCCCCTGTTTTGGGAGGTACAGAAGCTGATGTGATTCTCCTTGGTTTACCCCACGCCAGACTTGGGGAATATGAAAGAAAGCTGTAGGGGATGATACTGTGTAATTCTGTCTGAGCACACACTGGGACAGGTGAGCCTGGGAGCAGCAGGGAGGCTGGGCAGGGCTGTGGTAGATACCACCTGTATGTATACAGGACTGTGAAGATGAGTGCTCTTCCCTGCACTGCACCCAAATACGTATAGGCATAAAGAAACACATTTTTATAGGCTTTATTTTCTCTCTTATCCATGCATGTCCTCAGAAATACTAATTACTGAGTGTAAATTGTTGGGAAACAGCTGCACAAGTCCATCCATTTGCTGGTAGACTCATTTCCTCCGCATCCTTCCACCCCTGCATTTTAGAGAGGAAAAGGATTTATTATAAGGCAGCGCTGTGGAAAAAACTTCCTTAGAGAAACCCGCTGGATAATCTGGGAAAGGCTTGAGTAATGGAGCTTTTTGTGAGCTAACAGAATAAAACTACTCCACAAAAATATTATCATTGGGAACATGAGCTGAAAAGGGAATGATTCATGTGAAATCCGGGATGTGCCTGTGTTTCCTATGAATCAGTGCTATGAGAAGTAGGAGAGGGCTGAGGCAAAATGAGCACCCGAGACCTGCCCCGAAGCATGGAAAAGATAAAACACCTTTATTAAAGACCTTGTCAGGAAGTAGCAGGGACTGTGAGACAGACTTGGGAAAACCACAGGATGGAGAGTCTCTAGAGCTAAGGAGAAAGCTGTATGAGGAGCCTGTGTGATTGCTGATAGGGCTATGATTAAGGACCAGCAGGCAGAATTTCCTGTGATATTCCATGCAAGTAAAAACAAATCTCTTCACCCCTCTGCACCTATGCTACCTCATCCAGGAGCATGAGAAAAGAGATTGCTGCCAAAAAGAAGCTTTGTGCACTATCTCTGCACTTTACTGGGAGATACTGCTTCACAGGAGGCTTAGTGGAACAGATTAGGTCGAGAAGAATCTGTGACCCAGCAATCTTTGTCCTATCTTTCTTAAGGAGAAATTAGTCCCATCCACTATATAATGTTTCACAGGCAGCAGAACTTGTGCTCCTGACTCACCAAGGGCTTTTGAAACCCACCCCTAATTTCTTCCCTGATGCTGCCACTGGTTCAGGTGATGGAGGTGAAGTAGGAGTTTTGGCTTTTGTGGCATCTTTGCTTTCTTTGTGCCTTGCTAGAGACTTTGTGGTAGTGCTGATGTTACCTGGTGGTGCATGCAGGCCCCAGGGGAGCCACGGGGCCAAAAGCTGCCCTGTTTCCTCTCCCATACCTTTGTGGCTGGGCTGTTCCTGCCCCTGACAGTTCCCCAAGGTGCTGTGTTGCTGAATTTGGGCTGGGACTTTCTGCCATATGCTATATTTAGGCTCTGGATTTGCATTGTTAACTTGGGTGTCTTAATGAACAGACACTTGCCTGTGGCACCAAGCACTTGCTTCTCATGGGCTGTGGCACTCATGTGGAAGCATCTCTGTTGTGTGATCAAGGATGCTGCAGTAAGGGAGAGAAAATGAAAAAAGAACACTTTTTTTTTTTTTTTTTTTTTTGGTCACAGGCAGGTCTGAGATGCTCCTATGTCCAAAGCCTTTGGCAGGTTATGGGTAACATCTATGGGTAACATCTATGGCTATAGCTCACTCTGAAGTTCTTGTGCTGCCTCACTTTTTGGAGGTGGCACAAGTGGGATGCCACCAGGCCGGGCTGGGACTGCCAGATGCTGGGGACAGGGCAGAATCCCTGACCGTCCCCATGGCCTCTTCCCTGCACACTCATGGTTTGCATTGCTTTGCGGGGTCTTTTGCTGAAACAAAATGGTCTGGGTGACAAAATGGAAAAACTGGTCATCACTTATTCACAGATAGATCCTAAAAATATATGGCTATTGTTCCTTTCCTTATGACCCAGCTGGGATGAGTTGTTTTATAGAGGAAGCAAGAAGATAAACAAACAATTCCTGCATGCGAGGGTGAAGGCTGTTGTCCAATTTTTTTCAGCTTCCTGAACCTGACTCCTAGATCTTTTCTTGCTATCAGGCTTCCCCTCTCCAGCTCCCTTTCTGAGCAGGAAAATAGGAGAGATGGCTGAGGATGTTCCTGCTGAATTCCAGGCTGAGATATTGCATGTAGGGAGGCACTGGGGCCCTCGGGCCATGGTGCTGCTCCTCCCTGTGTCACTGATCAGCTGTGGGTTGTCAGGGCTGGGAAAGGATGCATTGTGACCCTGGCCTGTGCTGGGAAGCTGCCACAGATGGGAATCCCACTGGTGGATGTCACTGCTCTGGATGTGATCCTCTTGCAGCATCCAGAAGTCCATGAGCACTGTTGGTAAGGTCTGATGGGGTATTTATGTGAAATGCTCTTGCTGACCCCAACCAGAATATTCCTGCCTGCCTCAGATGGAGCCACTCCTTTCTTCCCACCTCCCAGCATGGCTATCACCCTGCTCAGCAGTTTAACCCTGTCACCTCTAGTTCGATCTGAGCACAGGGAGAAAGCGCAATGCTCATTAGGCTGGAAAAAAAACCAACCCAAACCAAAGCATATTGCAGGTGGCATGAAGGTCTGGGCACCAGGATACAACTCTTTGCTCATTTTAGCAGCAGGTTGATCTGTGACAACTCATTTGGTGGTGTGTTTTTTTTTGTTCCATTCAGAGGGGGTGCTGGCCCCTCATGTGGTTGCAAATGCCTGCGTTTGTGCACATTTCCTAAATCACAGTGGGTGATTTAGTGCCAAGCCTCACATGGCCTTGATTTGCCCCCTGACATTATACAAAATAAGAAAAACGTGTAGTGAGGCAGCACTGCTTCTCGGTCACCAGCTCTGCAGCTGGTGTGAATCAACCCAGTTCCCTGGGTTCCTGTGGAATCACATCCCTGCACACAAGAGATGGTGCAACTCCTTGTATGTGAGGGCTCCTCTCAAAGCTGCCTCAGTGTCAGACCCTGCACAAGCACCTGGACAGCAATACTGAATTTTGCCAGCATCATGCCTGGCTGCTGCTTTGTTTTTTGTGCAAGCTGGCCATCCTCAGCATGGCAGGAACAGGATGAGCAGGATCAGCACATCTGTCTCTGGGCTGCCCATGTGCCACTTTGCTGTATTTCAGCTGGGAGGCACTGGAAGGAATAGGCTGCCTCAGCAGCTCCAGTCTCAGTTTTTTCTCTCTTGTAGTTGCTTGCCAAATAGGGATATAAAGTCAGTGTGATCACTTTTTTCAGGGTGATGTGGAAAAATATATCTGTGCAACAACCTCAGACCTCTGCCTCTCTGCTCTGAGCCTGGAGCTGGAGTGGTTTTTGCTTAGTGGTTTCCTGGTGCATTGCAGTGCACTTCTCAATCAGAGCATCCCCCAAGCCCAGACCTTGACTCTGCTGCTAAAGAATCTGTTCTTGAGCTTGGGTAAAACCAGTGAATTTAGGATGCAAGTTGCCTGGTGGGCTGCTAATATATCCCATCCTGTTTGGGCAGGAACATCCAGGATTTGTGAGATTTGCCCTTAGCCATCAATAAGCCTAAAGGAAACCCAAGTCTATCCTTGAATAGCTGTGGGTCTGTAATATTGTTTTAATTCTGTTATGTGAAAAAAAGAACCTGCTGTTCTGAAATACTTTTAATGAGCTTCAACAAGCTGGCACCACGTGTCAGGTGGGGCTGGGCTCTAGGCAGGAGTTGTCTGACCCCTCCAGTGCAGCCTGGCCTTCATCACACTGCACTCCTCATCTGGAAATCTCCAGTGCATTTTGATTCTTCCTAAAGACCTACTTGTGACACCATTCTAATGGCATCTGGAGTGCCATTGGAATATTACCTTCCCTGCAGCTTTGGACACCTGTAGGGGTTTATGCTATCAACCTGATTGCTGGCTGGATCAACATGAATTGCCCCAGGGGTGCTGCCAGCTGGAGGGGAATGTAGGGAGGGAAAACTGCAGAGACTGGGAACATTTCTCATTAGTCCCTGTCTGAGGACATCAATCAGCCCTCAGGACCTTCTGCCCTGGTCCACCCCTGCCAGGGCTGCAAGGACCAGCAGGGCTTGGGGAGCAGCTCATGGGAAGGGAGAGTGCAGGGGAGAAGCCATCATCCTGACAAGGTTCTCGGGTGTCTTGGGCAGTGTGGGCACTGCAGGGAAGGAGGGTGAGGGGTCTGTGTCTCTCCAGCTTGCAGGGAACAAAGGTTCCCCTTCCATCAATTCCATTGTGATGGATTTCAAGTGAAACAGACAGAGTTCTCCACCAAAAGGCACAGCAAGCAGCTGCCCTTGCTCAGCATTTGATCCCAGCCTCCCCCCTGTCTCTGGCTATCTGCTCCTTTCACCGAGCACCTGGAAACAGCTGACTAATGGAGATGTGCAGATGGTCATCAACTTCTGCATTATACAGCACGTGGCTAAAAATAGTCAAGGTTGCAGGTCCAGGCCCCAGCTCTGCTGGGAGAGATTTGCAGGGCACAGTCAAGAAGAGATTTGTCCCCTGGTGCCATGGCAACAGCTCTCAAATGTGAGCAGCAGGACAGCAGCAGCATGGAGCTGCTCCACTGGTGCGCGGGATGACCTTGGAGAAGTGGGAAGCAGCAAGGTGGGCCACTGCTCCCTCCCACAGCCCTTTTCCCCAGCCTGCAGCCATCAGCTCTGGCAGAAAAGAAGAGACTTGTGAGGATGGAGTAAAACAGGGAAAATATGCCCCATCTTATTTGCATTTAGATGGCAAAGATAAGGGTAACTAGGAATTACCAGTAAAGGGGGTACAGGAAAAATGCAGTAGAGAGATTTGTAGTTGAATCACTGACAGTGTCTATACTTCTTTATTTTGTGAGCTTTTTCTGTTCTGCTTGGTTTCAGCTTAGCTCTAAGCTGCCTGTTAGCCATGGTACTGTGGGTTCTTGCTGGAGGACAATTTAAGTAGACTGGTTTCACTAGGAGATGGAACTGGAAGTGTTGTAAATACCATCCAAACCAAAGAGGGCAAAGGTCCATCTGCAGCTCCTCAGCAGTAGCTGTCTTAGCACATTGCAACTTTGCTGTTTGTCACATTGTCACATGGTCTCTGCAGTCTGACGGGTAAAATGTCACTTTTCCCTTCATTGCGAGGGAAAAGAAGATGGGGGCTGAACTGAGATAAACAATTCAGGTACACTTGCAAATATTTTTTTCTGCAAAGGGCTGAGATGTAAGAGTTTAATATTGTTCTTCACTCTAAACGGCCTTAAAAAAATCAGCATTTGCTTGCAGAAAGTTATTGGATGCATCTTTGTTTTCTACTCTGTTTTCACATGGGGAAACAGACTGGATATTCTGGTCCTTATTTTCATATGTGACATAACCTGTCTCAGTTTTCAGTGGGTGTTTATCATTAATTTTTTTTTTAAGGAACTTGAGGTTCTTCCATAATCTCAGCCCCAAATACATTAGATGGCCTGGTTTATACTGGGCCTGGCATTAGGACAACTCAGGCCCCTTTGGGATCTCCCTGTGGGTACCCAAAATGAGACCACCCCAAGCACCAGACTTAGGTATCTTAGGTATACAGACTTTTAATGAGACTCCCATGAGTATCTGATGTCCTCATTTGAGAAAGGGAAGTGGTGTAAGAAAATTGAAATGGGAAGGGGTAGAAGCTCAAATGTTTTGGTAGAGGAGAGGAACTGAAGCATAGCCATGTTTCAAGAATTCTCCGTCTCCACCCCTGCTTGTGCTCAGCGCTGTGTCTCCTCCTGTAGAGAGCTGCTCTCCTAATGGAGCTGGGTCCAAGGCATCAGTTGGAAACTGAGTTTTGAGGCTGGTGAGCTTGGTTCAGCTGAGTGAAAAGATAGAAACCATTCAGAAAAAAATACAATCCAAAGTTTAAATTTTATGTGCATATTTGAGTTTGGCTACACTGAATTTTCTTTTAGGCAGGCCTCTTTGTCATAAGGCTGAAGAAATGTCCCTGCTTTATTTCGTCAAGCTCTTTTATGGGAAAGTTAAACAAATGTTTATCTTTCACAACATTGCTTATCAAATGTCTGCAGGACAGCCCTGCCTCTGAGAGAGGGACCTCCCCTTTATCAGAGTGTGCTCTTGGGCAGGTGTCCCAATTCCCTGTTTGGGACTGAGCAGGAAGCATGGAAGGGGAAGTGAAATAAAAGCAATCAAATGAAATATACTTAGGAAGTACAGTCACCAGCACTGCATCTGGGAGTGGGCAACCCTTAACTCCCATTCTGATGCTAGAGCAGATTTAACAAGGTGGGTGAAATAATGAGTTGCTTGAAACGAAAAGCTTCCGCCTCTGATGCAAAGAGCACTGCAAGAGAAAAAAAATCTACAAGAATCAGACACCTGCAGGATTCAGATGGGTCTCCTGCAGCTCTGACTCTCAAGCTGCTGCGTGGGTGTTTCTGCATATAGACCTGGAGAAAAGAGCTCAGGGAGGTGCAGTTCCCCTTGGCCAGAGGAGATCACACTTGTCCTGGGAAATGCTGATGTCCCTCAGCCCATGAGCAGATCCAGCAGCTCAGTCCAGCTTCCCATCTTTGCCTGCATCTTTCAGTGACCAAATCATGGCTCAGAGCTGGCATTGCCCTGGAATGGTGGCAGCTCCCTGCACTTTCTCATTCGTGTTTTGCACTGCTGGGTGGCCTCTAACAAAGCAGAGCTCAGTTCCCACAAAACCCAGATTTTTCCCAGTGATACCGGCTTCTTCCCTTGGAAAATAAGGGATGAGAACCGTGTGTGAAATCCTGCCCAGGGCAGCGGGCTGGGCAGGCAAGGAGCTGTGTTGCCCTAACAGGCACCTACAGGAAGGGTGGTGGAGCAAGCGGAGCGCCTGCAGAGGTTTCCAGGCACCAAAAGCCCACCCTGCCTTCAGAGATCATCCATCACAGCAGCCACGATGGGAGAGTGTTTACCAGGCATAGACTTGGCTGCTCTTTGAGCTGCTCATCGAGGCAGTGGCTGCAAGTTGGGTCATGGCTTTCTGGCACTCCTGCCACGAAGGCTCTGTGACCACCCACGTTTCATCCACAGGTGCTCACTAAGCAAGGCAGAGGAACTGAGGACAACCTGCACACTTTTCCTTCTCTGCCCAAGCTGCTCCTGCACCCTCACAGTCAGCCAGACATGGGGCTGGTTTCCAGCTCAAGGCCAGCAGTGGGTCTGGAGTGCTTTTCACCCATCCCATGGAGGCCACGCTCCACAGGAGGTGCTGCTCTAAACCCACTGTTCTTATCAAAGCATCGCTGTAGAATTCCCTCCCACTGCTCTAAGAAAACCAGGCTATTGCTAGGGGGAAAATGTTCAGCAGGTGCTGCTTTCAGGTGGGTTTTGAGCCGTGGCTGCCCCACAGGGGGAGTACACAGAGCCCCCTCCCCAGTGACTGCAGCACCTGCTGCTGTGCCAGCAGTGGGCAGGGGCAAGGCGGCTGCAGTGGCTATTAGAGACCCTCATCTGTCTTCAGTCAGGGTGGATGTGAGACAAGGATGCCATTAGGAAATGGGAGCATGACTGAAAAGTCATCTATCAATTGGACTTATTAACCTAAATGTGTCAAGTAAGTTTCCACTGAAAGGAGAAAATTTATTTATTTTTAATTTGGGCTGTTTTAAAAATGGAGAAAGAGACAAATTTGTAATTTTTTATTTTTTAATGTAAGGGATGTTGCTTACCAAAGCTTCAGAGAGTATATGGTTATTTGTTTACCTGTCTCCAGCCTGAAAACTGCTTGCAGCAAAGGGCATATTGGGATCACAAGAACAGGGTGAAGAATCCAACCTTTCAAACAAACTCTTTCCAGGGATTTCCAGGTGCTTTCTACCAGACTAACACTGCTGCAGCACACTGTGTCTGCCTCTTGCCTTCTCTGCCTACACAGTGTCTTGCAGGCAGCTGCATTTGTACTGTCAGTGCCCTGAACTGAGAGGACACAAGCCAGGCCAGGCAGAAAGGCACTTAGCCGCAGTTAGCCTGGTTCCCCTCCAGCTGGCCTGGTGCACCGAGAGCACACAGGTCTGTCAGCAAGGGCTGCAGATAGCACCTCGTGCCTTTTGGTGGCACACAGATAGGATAGAGCTCTTCCAGGGAAACTCACCCAGCTCTGGGACGTGCTCCTGGGTCAGAGTCTCTATGTCAAGGTGGTTCAGGACATGTGATATTGAAGAAAAGCAGGGAGTTTTGAGGTCCGGTGTGTCATGTCAGTAATTTCCCACAGTCAAAACCTACTAAATTAAAATCTGCATCTGGAAGTAATAGTCTTAAATTAATTTCTTCTTGGAATCTAAGGCTTTAGTTTCGCCATTTTAGAGAGGTTTTTAAGATGGCCCAGCTTAATAGAAGAGGTCCTTTCATAAACTTCAAGGATGGTCATATCTGGAGTCTTGATTTCAGCCCAATCCTTGTTTAAGATCTCTTTGGACAGGACAAGTGTGAGATTTTTTTGTCTCTTGAGAAAAGAAAAAGCAGAAGTTCCACATTGGTGAGATTTTTTTTCCCCTCCATTGGACTTTGTTCTGTACAACACAGTTAAGTGAAGTAAATCAGCTTTCTGCTTTCAGTGGCAAGCAGGACCTGCTGCCTCCCTCTTAGGAGCAGGTGCCTGGTGGTCCCTTGTCCAACATGTGGGGTGCTCCCGCATGGCCACTGCCACTGCCCTCCTCCTGTGGCAGCTGTGCACCCCACAAAGTGTATGTGGGAGCAGGGTCATGTTCCTTCTGTGGAGGTCAGCACTGCAGAGGTGATCACTGACAAGGCATGAGGCTTCCAGGGCTGAACCCTTGCTTCAGAGGCACACGTCTGTGAGAAATTAAGCATATTTCCAGTCCTGTGCAGCAATTTACTGTGAAACCAAGAAAGAGAATGAACCACAAAGTTGCAAAGGTTGGAGCCAGTTCCTGTTGTACCCCTTGCAAATCAATTCCTTCCCCAAGCAGTGAAAAATAACGCAGCTCTTCCGCTCCCTCTGACAAACTCCAATCATTTTTATAAGCAAATACTGAGAGCAAATAAAAATATTTTGGAGGTTCTGAAGTGTTGATTCACTTAGTGTTCCGGCCATAAAGGAAATAAAAGGCTAGAGATCAAAACTGTTTTCACAGTCTTGTCTAAAATGGGAAAAGGAATCATGGCAACCCAAATGTTTTTAGATAAACTTTGCCTCCAGTTGTGAGTTTATGCCTGGCTACCACGTTATTTTACAGGTGTTAATTTCTGTCAGTATTAGAGGCATGGTTACTGTTGGTCTTCTTCTGGCCTCTTTATCCAACCTTGACAAGACCAAGAGAGACCTGCCCTAAGTTTGGTGGACCACTGAAGCACTGAACATTGGGCCCTGGAACAGGCTCCCCAGGGCAGTGGTCACAGCCCCAAGTTCTGAGAGTTCAAGAAGCATTTGGATGATGCTCTCAGGCATGTGGTGTGACTTTTGAGGAGCTGTGTGGGGCCAGGGGCTGGACTCAATGATCCTTGTGAATCCCTCCCAACTCACCAACTCAGCAGATTCTGTGAATTGGAGCTGAGGCCTGCAAGGTGCTGTCTTGGGTTTGGGTACTTTGTGTGCTTTTGGAGCCTCAGACTCTGTCACTGGGTGTACCTGTTTCTGTACCTGTTTCTGGAGGCAGCCACCCCACAGGTCCCCAGACCACATGGGTATGCAGCGGCTGGTGTCAGTTCTGCTGGAGGCTGAGTCCCATGCTGCAAAGCTCTTGGCTTAGGTCTCTCCTGGGCCACAAGCCATGACCTTGACACATCTTTATTAATCTTCTGTGGGTTTAATTTTTCCTTTCTTTCCCCACCCCCCCAACAAAGCTTGAAAACATGTCTGTGGGGGTGCTGTAGCCAGACAGGCTGGTGCTTCCATTATGTGGTGCTAATGGTATGTGCTGCATGCTCTGGGTTATCGTGTGTGAATACTCAGAAGAGGTCAGTCTGGAAGGTGGTCCTGGAGGAGGAACCAAAACTGGGGCCTTCCACACCTGCACTCCCCTGCCTCATAGGAAATGTTGGGAAACAGTCCTTTCAGCTGTGCTTGGTTTCCCTTCTGGAAGGAAGTACTTTGAGCAAGTAAGGAAAAGATTGCACAGGGAGGTGGTTGATGCCCCATCCCTGGAAACATTCAAGGCCAGGTTGGACAAGGCTCTGAGCAACCCTATCTAGTTGAAGATGTCCCTGCTCATTGCAGGAGGGTTGGAATAGATGATCTCTAAAAGATCCCTTCCAACCCATACTATCCTATGAATATGTGGTATGGATGACCACAGACTTAGGGCCTAGGAAAGAGGTACAGAACCAAATCTGTCAGTGTAGACATGCTTATTTAAATTTTAAGCCAGAATTGTATTGGTGGCTTACAAACAAAAGGGGGAAAAATTGGATTAGTCTTCTGGATTCAGTGGCTTGCACTAGAAAAATTCGAAAGAGGAAAGGAGGAGGAAGTGACTTATTCCTCCTGAAAAGGTAGTGTGGTAAAATACAGTGTGAAGTTCAGCAGTGGTAAATATAGCTAAATCAATTGAGTTTAGTTCATATCCTGAGAGCCATAAATGTACACAGGTGAAATTTTATGAGCTTTTAAAAAGAACTTTATGAGCTTAGAGGGAGAAGCAGTATAATTTGAAACTAGCAATGGAAAAATAATGTAATATGGATTGTGGCATACCTAGAAAAACCTGTTAACTTACCCTACAGAAGGACCATAAAGGATAAGCAAGGAGAAAAGATCTAGGAATCTCTCTTATTCTTCTCCAGGACCTTGATCTAACCTTCTTTCAAAACTGTAGCATCCATTGAATTTACTCTCTGGGCAGTCCAGGAGTCTAAAGGACTCCCAGGGAAAAAGTCTCAAAGGGGAAAAAGTGAAGAGGAGGGAAATGTGGAAGTCCTTGGTAGGCTCTGATAGTCCTCCATCATTGGTTTTCATGGGGTTTTCCTCCAGGGAATTAGAGGTTGACCTACTGCACACTTGATAGGAAGCAATGTTCCAAGACATGTAAAGATGCCTGATCTTGTCTGTTTGGTATAAGAAGGGTGGCCTGTGGCTTCACTTGAGGCATCTGAAAACCAAATATGCTGTCTCCAGATGCTCTTTTATGAGTGGCCTTAAGAGCAGAGGACTGATAACAGCAGCAGGAGGCTCAGAGTTGTGCAGGTGTTCTCATTTAAGAGAGCAGGATACATGTCCCCCTCACATCTCCTGGTTTCCTGCTGAATACCTGGAGGTCTCAGTGCTATCTCCACCTTTGTGCTGTGTTTCAGCAGAAGGTATCAGTTCCTTGGGATTGCAAAGCAAACTGAGGAAGTTTTTGAGAGGGTTTTGCAGCTTAGCTTAGTGACAGATTGGTCAGCAGTAACAATCAACTTCTGTCCAGCCATGGTGAGATAGGGCTGAGAGCCATCCTGGTAACTGCCAAGACAACAGATCAGTTTTATACATCAGCATTTCCACAACTTCAAATAACATAATAATGTTATTTGATGCTATGTGAGTGGGTTGCTTTCATTTGGTGAGATCTTGCTTACTCCTGACAGTACTTCCTTAGACATCTTAGTCTTTTGAGTGTGGTGAGACAGGCTTTGCCCTAGAGAGTTGCACATCAAAGCAATAGTCTTTGTGACTAAGCAACCCAGGCTGGTTCAAAATCAGATGTCTAGGAGTGAATTTTCTAGGAGTGAATTTTCAGCAGACAGCTAGATCTAGAGCAGCAGTTAGGTCAAGAGCCTATTATTGACCTCTTCTCCCAGGCAAGAATTTGTGGAAGAACAGGAGCAGCAATGCATTTGAAACATAGCCTTCTGAAACAAAGGCTTTATTCCAAATAGAACATTTCCCTCACATCAGTAATCAGATCTGGCTTTGATAGAAAACTCATCAACAGGATCCTCGTGTGGTGCTAGCTTTTCCTTCTACAGTTGTGTTTGATTATATATAAATATATATATGTATATGTATGTATTTAAAGCTCCTCTTGTTAATGCACCAAATACGCATAGGCAATTAACAGAAGATTGTGTTTGATTATGGCTTACAAAGAAGTCTCCAGAGAAGTTACTGTTCATTACTCAGTGAGCAGCCCTTTCAGCCATGAATGGTGACCTTGGCAGGAGGTCCTGGAGACCACAGAATTAATTGAGAAAGTTTTAATAAAGGCTGGTGCATGGAAACAAAAAAAAATCTATATGACTAGTACATTGTTGGCTGGTGAGGATACGTTTGGCAGATACCTATTCTGTTACAAAGTCAGATACTGAGTTCATTGCCTCACTGTGCTTTCAGGGTAGATTTGATGACAAGCTAGAGAAAGGCAGCTTTAAAAAATGTTCTTTGTTACATTCTGAAAGATGTCTCGCAGTTTGACAAAAGTGTAGGCTCACTTAATAGGAGTCTGTTGTATTTAGCCAGATACTTTCTTGGAATAGCATTTTTCCATGGCATCATAGTTACAGAAGGGGTTATGAATGCATTCACTAGCTCACGTGGCCTAAATGAGTTTCCTTAATGAAAAAAATAGCCTTATGTGTTGATTCCAGTTGCTGTTGTTCCTTCAGTCACTGTTTGTTGTTTGTGAAAGCTCTGAAACTCTCTGCATCTTTGAATTCATCAAGCCTACATAAGGGGGGAAATATCAGCATTGATGTGACTTCTTAAGCAGGCATGGCTAAACTTCAGGAGGGGCTTGGAGCTAACACTATGGAAGTACAAAGGGCTGGCATACACGAAGAGGGCAGTTGGGGTGTCTTTATGCACCCATCAATTCATGTCCTAGCAAATGAAGTGATGTTATCAGGTGCTAATTTCCCCCAAAGTGACAATGCACTCACTGGAAATAAAGATCAAAGGGAGGCTTTGTGCCATAACTTTCTCAGAACCAGAGTATATTGGAAAGACTGCACTATTCTCTCTCCTTGTGAAGCCATAATTAAGCAGTTACATCAATATTTGTTCTGAGATCGTAGCCTCTGAAATCACAGGACCGTGTCGTCTTGAAATGTGGACCACATGACTGTGGGGAACGCTGAGCAGTCCTAGAGGACGTGAGGTTTTAATCAAAGCACTCTGAAGTATTTGAGACTCTTTATACTGACTTGGATGGGTTTTAGATTGAGCTCTTGAAATCCAGCAAGTTTAGGCAAATAGGCGTAAGCAACCAAATGTTTTTCCAAAGCTCATTTTGTCATCAACAGAAAAAAACACACTGCAGATGCTCAAGATGCACAATTCAAGCAATTAAAGTAGTTGTTGTTTTTTTCTTTTAAAAAGAGAACTTTTTCTAAAGAATACTGAGGCTTTGAGGGTTCTATCAACTCCAAGCAAATCTGTCTCCACTTCCCCATCTCTCCTCTGACTGAAAAATACTTTTTTGGTAACTATTTATGGTGAAATGAGATACGCTGTTAGTACAGTTCACAAAGATTTGCTCCAAAGGGGATAAAAAACCTGAATGTACAGGTTAGACTGGAAGCCAGCATGTAACTGGCAAGCAAGCAGCCTGCTCCTATAGTGTGGGCTCAAAGTTATCTTGTGTGGTTGGCCTTTCATGCTCTTTTTTTTTTAACATTCTCCTCAAACAACACCGACGGGCTCGAGAGGAGCCAAAATATCCTGCCTGAACACCTGCAAACTTTGGATCTGGAAGCGAGCGGGCGGCGTTGGTGCCAGCTCCCTGCTGGCGTGATGGATGGGACCGCGGCTGCCGGGTTCCCAGGGGCTCGGGGCCGGGCCTGGCGCTGAACTTTGCCTTTTAGGAAAGGTCAGCTCCTTCCTGCCGTCCCACCACGCGCCAAGTGGTGGGATGAGCCAGGCGACGGGGACAAAGCGTCACACAGCACAATGAAGAGTGTTAATATGAGTAATTATTGCAGTATGTCACTGCACTATTTTAAGGCTGCTCGCTGCATGCCAAAGAGTGCTCTGGGCAGGGTTTTCATTACAAAATCCTGCCAAAACACTTCCTGAGGGGATCGTGATAAATATAGATAGCAGAGAGCCAGTCTGAATCCACTGCAGCGAATAGCAAGAATGCACATGCCTTAGGGTCCTCAAGGCTCATAAAGCAGAAGATACTTGAGTTGGCTGAGGTCCCTGAATAATTCAGCTGACTCCAGTGAGGGATTTTCAGGTAGCATTTTGATATGGTGTATTAGACATGGTCAGGAATCGGCTCCCAGCTCCCCCTACCAGTGCAGTGGGGGTCACTTATTTCTGGCCCGTGATTAATTGTGATGGATCCCAGTCAGATGTTTTAGGACAACCGCTTTTCTCTTTTGTTGCACAGCTTCATTGTTGACCATCTGTAGAGCATTGCTCTTTGCCTCATGTTCATGGCAGAAACAAAGAACAAAGGAAAAATGTCTGGCTGTTTTTAAACTCTCCCTTAATAGCACGACCATTCCCAGTTGCACATGCACGCGAGCAGCACCACCACTGGTTCTGCAGGCAGCTTTGTGTTCTCCTCACTGTCCCCAGGGCTGCCAGAGGTGCCTAACCCAAGTGTTGTACATGTAATCTTGTCTGAGGACTACTGAGTGACACTGATTTTCATCTCCCAAGGCTGCCAGACCCTGAATTTCTACTCAGGCAGTGCACAGCAGTGACTGCATTAAAGCACCTGTAGGTAGGGGTCTGAGCAGGGTCACTTCTCCTGGATCAGCTGGCCCAGGAGCCCGATGCTGCTGCAGTAGGGACCACTACAAACCAGTGACCCCATGCATACAGTAAAGACTGTGATGGCTTTGGCTTCTCTAAGAAGAGTGGTGGCATTCAGAAGCAAAACCTTGTGGGATGACCATACATTTCCTAAGGGCTGATTTTCACCACCAGCCCTGCTGGACAACAGTCAAAGCTTCCAGGCCAGGATGTGTTTTTGTGTCTCAGTGGGTAGCAGAGTTGGAGTACAGTGTCCTCACAGTGATGTGGGATTGAAGACATTGGACTGTACTGCTTCTGCTTGGAAGCCTGTAATCCTTACTGCAGGCTCTATCACTTGGGGGGCTGGTGTAACATGTTTCCCATGTTGTTGTCACCTGGGGACTGTTGCCAGAGTGTGAGATTGGTGTTCTGTGCGCTTGTCCTGGACTTCTGCTGCTGTTTGGCAGCAGTGTAGCCTCTGCTGGCACCCATCCTGCTCCAGACTCACTGACCAAGGCTGTCATGGAGTGTACCTTCTGGAGGTCTTCTGCACTTTGTATGTTGCATATTGATTTGCTTTGAAACTTTCTCATCTCCCTGTCTGTCCAGACTCCTCCATGGAATGGAGGAGAGACTTGAGTCCTCTCCCTGACTTAGCCTCATAAGTTCCTGAAGCTCTTCTCCCAGCAGAAACCAAGGAGCTTCCTCAATAGCAGAAGTCATGAGGAGCAGTGGGGAAAACTAACAAAGGGGCCCCATTCCTTCCACAAGCCAAAAGCCATTCAGCAGCAGCAAAAAGCCCCTCCTGTAATAATTCCCTGCTGTATTTTTCCCTTCTCACTTAATTTCCTCCCATGTCCTGGCTCCTGGAAGCACCTGAGAGACCCCCAGGGCAGGCCATGTGGGCTCCTTTCTGCCATTCACCTTCTCCTATTCCCCTGTTCTGACCAGGCACGTGCACAGAACTCTTCCTGGAGCACGCACAGGGAGCACCAAGGTCGCAGCAAGTTATTCCCACAGCTTCCAGTGAGTGTGGCCTGTTCCATATGCTTTTCCAGAAAACACCTCTTTGTACTTGGAAACTAATTCTGCCATGATGGCTCTAAATGCTTGAGGAGAATTCCAGTCAGCTC
Organism: Aegithalos caudatus; assembly: GCA_013389925.1. Classification (NCBI taxonomy): domain Eukaryota; kingdom Metazoa; phylum Chordata; class Aves; order Passeriformes; family Aegithalidae; genus Aegithalos; species Aegithalos caudatus. The sequence continues at coordinate 90,962 of WEIU01004146.1, forward strand.
ACTGAGAGGGGTGATGGTGCATAAGCAGCAAATGAACTTTAGTGTCTGTGTCTAATAGACCCCCTAGCTCTGAAAGCTGCAGAAAGACAGAAATCATTTTTTTCTTTTAAGGTGTACGGCTATCATAAATTCAAAATTTATGTACATACTAGATAAGGGGTGTATATGTGTTATGTGGTTATTGATGTTTATTTTTTGTTATTCATGACAAGCAACCTCGATCAAAGTCAAAGCCCATTCTCTTATCTCCTGTATAATTACATCGGTAAAACAAACCCCAGACTGTCCTGTTAAAGTATGAGAGATACTGATTTGCCCCTCAGTTTGTTTGTTAGAGGGCAATGCAGACAAAGGTATCCAGCAATAACTTTGAAAATGAAGGAAAGGGTGTTCCAGTAAGGTGACGTCTCTCTGCAGCATCTGCATTGCTTTGGTTGTAAATCATAACAAGCGACTATGCAAGAGGGAAAATGTCTACTCCAGCAGTTTTGTTCCTCACAGAGGACTCCCTGTACCTGCTGGGACGGCTGGATCAGTTGACTGCTACCTGCTCTATTTAATTGTCTGTTTTTGTGAGTGCCAAGAGCTGGAAAACAGGAATAACAACATGTTTAGAGGTCTGATCCTTTCTCACGACCCACAAGGACTGTTTCCACCACTCATTCCAAAGGGTGAGTTGCAGGTAGTGGAAGTGGAAAAAGTTATGAGGAAAGATAGCTGTGAAGGTTTGATTTGGACATGTTGATCTGAGCTAAAAACAATGATTATTTCCACTCCCACCCTCCCTGTCCCATTGTTCCCACCCTCAGCAGACTGACCTGTGGCTGCCTGTGAAGACACGCTTTTGACACACTTCTCTGAAATCTGCATAAGAGAAGTCACGTGAGAAGGGATTCCCACCTTTTCTCCACTCTAACCCTCTTCTCTGGGCTCTCCTCTCCTCTGCTCTGTGCTTCAAAGGAGCTGTTTACAAAACAGTAAATTATTCCAAAACCAGTTATTATTCCAACCCCTAGAAGGTACCACCTCTTAGCTACAACTATAAAAGCAAATGGCTTTTACAACCGTGGCACCAAATAAAGTCATAATAGACCTGTCATAATAGTGCCATTCCTATTCCATTTCCATTTACCCCTTGGTTTTACACAACCAGATTAATGCAGGGGAGGACCAGGTCTCAGGCACAGAGAAATTATTTTGGTAAGAAACCCTGATTGTTGCCACAGGATGCTGGTGACCTTCAGACTTGCGTAGCTGCTCAGCCTGTGGCCATCTGAGAATGAGAAGAAAAGCTTCTTGAATAGAAAATTCCAATCATTGACCTCATCTGTATAAAATTCATATTTTGTGGGGGGAAGAAAAAGCCCAACAGTAAAGAGCTGAAATCGGAAAGCACAACCTTGAACCATGACCAAATGGGAATTGGAAAAACCTGGAAGTTACAAATGAATGTCACATTTTCCCCTTATACAAAATTTAGTGCTGTCCCTAGAGACTAGTAATTTGTCTTTACTCCACAAAGCTTACAGCAGCAGACCTCAGTGCTGCATTCTTGAGCATTTTGATTTGTGGGGCCTACAGATTTCCCAGCAGCACTGCTCTCAGAGTTAATCCAATCCTCCTGCCAGCACACCCAGTTTACTGTGTCTTGTGCTGGGCCCCTGGAGCTCCTCCAAGACTCTAGGGGACCTACAAATGACAGGCTGAATGGCTCTATCCTTCAACTCTGAAGCAGCATCCCAGTTTGAGGGTTCTTTTGTAACCTGCACTGACTGAATGGAACTTTGGATTATGTTTGAGAAGGTGGTGCTCTGCCTCTATCATCACCTACCTAGGAGAGCAATATATTGCTTAAGAGCAGCAAGTAGGAAAGCAGCAACTGCTGTAAAGGCTCAGCATCCTGAAAACTCCCCAGTGCCAGAGAGCTCCTCCCCAAGCAGAGTACGAACTAGGCTTGAAATTTATTATTATTATTATTATTATTATTATTGTTGTTGTTGTTGTTGTTGTTGTTGTTAATGAAAAAATACTGTTCTGATCTGCCTTTGCCACAGCAAAGATTCCATACAGGCTGAGCAGATTCTATGCAACTGAAACACATGTTCAACAACAAGAAGTTCTCCTGCCAGTTATTTAAGCAAAATGTCCAGTGAATCTGTCTGTGTGGGAGCTGACTTGGTGCAGACAAGCCTGGAGCTCTTCTGAGAGCTCAGAGTCCATTTGCAGAGTCACTCTGACAATGGCTTGGTCACAGCCACTCATTTCTCTGCACCATCCTGACACAGAGCCAAGCACAGCATAGGAGAGTTTCCTCAAAGCTCTTGCTGCTGAGGGCAACTATTTTGAAACCCCACACATGTCCATTTTGACCAGGACTCTTCTTGTCTGAGCTTGCTGGTGACCAACAACTAGACTGACCTCCCATGGAAGTAAAGCCAGTGACCTGCTGCAGTTCTTGGCTGAGTGATGTAACTTCCCAGCAATTTGGTTTCCCCAACTGTAAAACTTAAATAAAAACTTTGAGGTGTTGTCTGACAAAGAGCTGTAAAAGTCTAGGGAACTTTGACTTCCTCTGCTCCAACAGAGAATAACCCACTTCAGTTAACTGTACTGCATTTTAAGGTTTAGTCAATATTTGTATACTTACAGGAACATATTAAACACTGTATGAATGCTATGAAATTTTACCAGCATTTTTTTGTACTTGTGATTCTTTAGATTTTTTCTCCTCTCCTCTCCTCTCCTCTCCTCTCCTCTCCTCTCCTC
>WEIU01004146.1:94053-115176 GCA_013389925.1 Aegithalos caudatus
CCTCTCCTCTCCTCTCCTCTTGTAAGCACAGAGTAGGTGTAGGAATGGCAGGAGAGTAGCAGCAGAACCTGTGAATAATTTTAGCTCTTCATCTGCTGGGGTGACCTATGTGAAATTCACATGCAAGCATGAGTTCCCTAAACTTTGGAGAAATTGAGAGTGCAGAATCACCTAATAAGGAGACTGGTTCAGGAATTGCTGGTCTTAGAAACATCCTCTTTGCAATTAACTTTCAGACCAAAGTCTGCTACTGGTGAGTAAATATTATCCCTTCCTCATCTCAGTTCAGTGAATTGTTGTCAAGAGCCATTACCAACAACCAAACCCCAGGTGAATCTACAGCTCCTGCCCTGTTCTGTTTGGAGGTTTCACTTCTTTTGAACTCTCTGGGGAAGCAGCCTGGCTACAGTCCATGTGTTTTTCTCCACACCAACAGAAACTGGTGAGCACTTTGTTCAGCACCGTGATGGTAAAGGGCAATGTCAAAGCAAATCTGGCTTTGTCTATTGTGGAAACACCAGCCAAGGGTGAGGTTCCTCATTGGGGTGGGTGGGAAGGGCTGCACAAACCAGTGTCAGATCCTGGATAGCTCTGGCAGTTCAGCCAGCTCAGTGATCAGCACTGCTGTGGAAACTACAAAGGCCATGCCTCCAGACAGATGGGGGTCTGCCCAGTCATTAGGTAAATAACCTTGTTGGCATCCTTTAGAGACTGGGAGAAGGACATGGCCCCAAACACATACCCCAAGATACTCAGCATTTGACAGAGCAGAGATGCTGTCAGGAACTTCCTCAGCAATACCAAGTTGTATGCCCAAATTTAAGTGCCTGCACCTGTATTGAAGGACTCTGTAGTCAACCAGCAGCCTGTTCATCAGAAACACTGAGTGCCCATTATTTTTATTGTCATCATAAGATCTAAATATTCCTAAAATGAAGCCAAGGTCAGAAAAAGGAAATTATGTAATGCACACATCCATAGAATCAAAGACGATTTGGGGTTGGAAGATATCTTTAAAGATCACTTCTGACTCCCCTGCAATAAACAGGAATATCTTCAACTAGACCAGATTCCTCAGAGCTCTGAACAACCTGTTGCTTGAATGTTCTCAGGGATGGGGCCTTTACTATCCCTCTGGATAGTCTGTCGCCATGGTTCACCACTCTCGTGGTAAAATTCTTCTTCCTTACATCTAAACCTATACATCTATATATATCTTCCTTATATCTTCCTTATATCTAAACTTCCTTATATCTAATCCTCTTTTAGTTTAAAACCATTGTCCTGAATTCTTTTGAAACAGGCCCTGCTAAAAAGCCTGTCCCCATCTTTCTTGTAAGCCCCAATTAGGTACTGGAAGTTGCTGTAAGGTCTCCCCAGAGCCTTCTTTTCTCAAGGCTGAACAACTCCAGCTCTCTCAGCCTGTCTTCATAGGAGAGGTGCTCCAACCCTCTGATCATCTTTGTGGCATCCTCTGAACTGGTTCCAGCATGTCCATGTCCTTGTTATGTTGGGGCCCAGGAGGTGAATGCACCTCTCCAGGTGGAGTTTCACCAGAGTGGAGAAGATGGGGAGAATCACCCCCGCCTGAGCTGCTGGCCATGCTGCTTTGGATGCAGCCCAGGATGCAGTTGGTTTTCAGGGCTGGGATTGCACACTGCTGGTTTTCATTTTCATCCATCAGAACCCACAAATCTTTCTTGACAGGGCTGCCTTCAACCCCTTCATCCCCCAGCCTGTATAGATACTGGCATAGCCCTGAGGCACGTGCAGGAGCTTGCACTTGCTTCAGTGGCCAGCATGCAGGGATACCATTCCCTCTGGTCAGCCTTGTGTGCAAGCCTTGAGTGCTCCTGCAGCTGCTCATGCAGAGTGAGGCCAGAGCCCACTGCCTGTGGATGCAAATTGTTGAGATCTTGGCCCAGCATGCTCTCACTGCACCCTGGCAGCCTGCTCCAGCTGCAGACAAGTATTGATTGGGGTGGCCAAAGGCTTTGCCTGCCCTTAAGAGGTTTTGGTAGAAAAGTCTGTGATGTTTTTGTCCAGTCACAATGGGTTTTCCTGGTACACCCAACCTCTTACACTGTCATCTTGCCTAGTCACGTTCATTGGTTTGAGCTTGGCCTTGGGTGCATTTCAGATTTCTTTCCTATAGCTGTGTTTTTCCCTTCCATTGGTAACTATCACATCCCTTCACCCTCTGCCATGAGCTCTGCCTTCTGCAGTCTGGCCCTTGCCTAATCAAGGGAGACAGCTTTCCTGTTGTTACTGTTGAAGCTGCAATAAATAGCATATCCATTTCTCCATTTATCTGCTTTTTGAAATCCAGCCTGTAATGCCAGAAATAATTACTCTGTTTCTATATTTAGAGATCATCAGCACCTCATGAATATCAAATTGTACTGTTATTATCTCTGTACAATATGGGCCAGTCTCCTATCAGTGTAAACATTTATAACAGTGATTATCAGTAGGACTGCTAGAGATCCCAAAATAGACAAGGCTGAACAGGAGTCTGCCATTATTTGTTTACTGGGGGAGGCAGGGAGAGAGGCAGAGGAGCCAGATCTGTCAGCACAGAGCCCATCTAGCACCAGTGTGGGAAGGCTGTTATGTGGGGAGCTGCACCTGGTGGGACCATTAGGAGCAAGTGTGGAGAGTCTGCTGAGCCCAAGCACCATCTTAAATCCTTGGAATTAGGTTGCCATCTGCATAAACATCCTACCCCACATGAAAATTCCTCAGAACACTTCCTTAGGGTATGTTTTTAGTATCTTCATTTGTCCAGAAGGTGTTTTTTAGAGCCGTAGTCTGACTGTATTGGTAAATCATAGAAACAATTTCCAAATTTTGGATTAAACTAATTTTGCTGTCAGTATCAGCTCACCAAGGGGAGATGGTTGATGTCTCATCTTCTGTGCCACTGAATGACTGCATCTGAAGGTGTCTGGGCGCCCCAGGCAGTGCTTGATGTTGGCTTGAAATAAAACTGTGCTCTGAGCTCAGGCAAATGGCAGGATGCACAGACAGTAGGGTGGTGAGAGGCTGCTGGTAAATGTTAAGGGCATGGGTGAATGCCAGTGGATTTTTGCACTTGCTAACTTGCTTGTTTGGTTTTTTGTTTTGATGGACGTGCCACATTGCATTGAGAAGGGCTGATCTAAACCTCTGTCAAACAGCTGAAGCTCAGTGGATCTGGCTGCCTCCTAAGAGACCTTTCCCCTGCTCTGAATCTTCAGGAGGCTTCCAAGGAACGGTCACTCACCATCATCATCTTTCAGAGCTGTCAAGATGCTTCAGCAGCTCAGCTCTTGGCATGGTTTTCCAGCCCTTGCGTGCTCTGCTGTGGCCCTGGCCATGTGTACTGTTTTCCATGCAGATCCATAGCCTCTGATGCCTTGGAAGGCTGACTTGAAACAGAGACTGGACAGAGCTAGAGAATAAAGTAGGTATTTATTGAAAGGTCTCTATGTGGGTCTGATTTTCTGAGTCTGTGGAGTTTTCAGCCTGTTAGTAGCTGATTTCTTCTTCCCTTGAGAGAATTCATTCCTCTCAAGGATAGTGATCGTAAATAAGTCTTCTACCTTTTCATAACACAGCTAAGTTTTCGTAACAATCCTCTCACAGGTGTTATTTCTATTATTTAACCAATGTAGAGAAGTGTTGTCTTTACTGACCAATTATACGGCTCCTTAGTGCAGCATGATATAAAAGGGCTATGCAAAATTGTAAATAAAGCCTTTCTGATCTTTCTTCTACCTGGAGTCAAGCTCTTTATTTCTTGTCCAACAGCAACAGTCTCTAGGATCTATTTTGGGCTGGATAGGAGCTCGACTAAGGCTGCACCAGGGTGGACCAAGAACGGTCACAAAAATGGCTGAGCGGTTAACAAGGTCTTGCATTTTTATACATTTTGCATATTGGGGTTTAATTGTGAATTATAGCTTCAGGTTGTGAAGTTTTATCTTTCTTGTTTTCTCTCTTCAGTCCACTGTTGTTTATGCTGTTGGCTGAAAGTTGTCCTTGGTCCTCAGCAGGAAAAGGATTTGTTTTGTCTTCCTACTCTGTGAACAGAGCTTACTGGCACTTAATGTGAGGCTCAGAACAACATCCCTAGGCAGCACAGAATCTGCAAATATGAAAGCTAAAGTTTAAGGTATCACCCCCACCTCAAAGGCTTTATTACCATCAATGACTGTGGTGCTTAATAGAATTATCTTTTCCTTTCCCTTGCTTTTCCCAAGAGTTATTGCTCCTGAGTGATTACTTTGCAGATCTATGGGCCACCTGGGCATGGCTAGGCAGAGCCACCTCCTGGCAGGACGGCAAGGAAAGCTCCTGATCTGCTGGCCCAGAACTTGCCACTGCACAAACATTTGGCTGCTATCAATGGCATGTCCCCAGCCTGCAGCCTGAGAGAGCAGCGTTACAGCCCAGTACCCAGTTCTTCCCACCCATAAATGGTATATCTGTGCTTCGTAGCACCTGTTGTATATTTCAAGTGGGCGTGCTAAGTGCAGGTAAGAGAAGATTACTGGCACTTGGAAGGAGTTAGGCAGGAAAGTGACAGTGTGACTCAAGTCTGGGAAGGTGTGCTGCTTGCAGATGGGGTCGGTGGCACTGAGGGTCACCAGGAAAGTGGTAAAACCTCATGAACACAGTGGATGCTGTGCAGCTGCAGGTCCTGCTATCCCACACTATTTTGCCCCAAGAGAACAGTATATCCACACCTAAGCACATCCTTCAAATTCTAGATGAAAATGTTTCAGTGACACTAAAACCAAGCCCTAGAATCCTATTTTCTATTCTGAATAGAAAAACTCAGTAAATAAAGCTGGCTTCTTATCAGTTCCTCATCCCTGAAAGTGCTGTAATACACCACTCAACAGTTTCTGTCCTAGCTAATTTCTAGAATCAGCTCTCTTTTCAGAGAAACTGCTGCCAGAGGAGGACATGACTAAGCAAGAGAGGAAACTCAACTGTAGCAAAATGTGAGTGAAACAGAAAATAATCACTGAGTAAACTAGTACTTGTCTGTTCAGCAGGGGAAACAAATCTAGATCATTCTCTGCAGCTTTGGAGAGACCTCGCTGGCACTTGCACAGCTGGCTTGGAGAGGCAAACAGAATACAAACCAGGAGTTAAGGGCTCCAGCGCTGTGCACAGCACCTCGCACTTTCATCTCTTGCACAAGGGGACGTGTCCTTCCGACAAGAGAGCTCTTGTACACATGTTTGTGCTGCGAGAATGCTGTCTATGTTTGGTTTGGAAAAGCTATGCTTGCTTAACAAAACCTGAATTTATCCCTGTAATCCTTCCCTGCATCTTCATGGCCAGATTGGAGCAGCCTGTGGAAAAAATTCCTGTCTATTTTCAGAAATAGATAAAAGCATTCAGATTACAGAGTGCAAATCTCATCTCAAAACGGCTGGAAAAATCCATTCAGTGCCACTGTCACTGACCCTCGCAACCTCTCCAAGTAATGAATTTCAGTTGCCTGTGCCTCTCCCCCGTGCTGCCTCCTTCTCCTCCTGCCACCACTGCCAGAACTGCCCGCGCTCCCAGCATCTGCAAAATGTCAGCCTTGAGTCCCACTGTTTATCCCACAGGGAGCAGGGAGGGAAGCGTTATGTAAAAGAGCCGAGTGTGGAAATTATTATTGATCTTACTGCTTGAAACGACTAGTGGGATCTTTTCAGTCCAGTGTCCACGCTCACAAATTTTGGCAGGGCACTCATGTGCCAAAGAAGAAGTGCTCTTTACCACAAAGGTGAAAGTGCCAGGAATTCCCTCATTGCCCACACTGGTCCCAGGGCTCTGCTCTCTGCTGTGCCTGGAGCTGGGGACAGTGTCACCCCCTCCACTGCTGAGAGATCCCACAGCAAATGAGCCTTTAACATCATTTATTAGTTCATGAGATGGAAGATTCCATGGAGGAGATTACTGCTCATTTAGAGGGATTGTGTGCTTTAGGCAGCCCCCAAGGTTTGATGAATTCCTGCTCATGGTGGATTAGATGCCCTGTTAGCAAGCAAAATATTAAAGACAACGGCAGCGAGCTTACATCTCGCTCATATTTTGCTTATGGATTACAGTCTTTGTAATTAATACCAAGGAAGAAGGCACCCAGATGGACTGTGGCTTCCGAAAGATTAACCTTGATGGAATTTCTTTTTTTAATTTAAAACTTTATTAGTCTTTCTATGATGTTCAAAGCAGACCTGGGATGCTGATAGCTTTGTCCCTGGCTCATCAAGTGTCTAGCAGGAACCCTGTGGCCCTCCCTTGGGATTCACACAGCTGAAAATCACTTGTGCTCCCTCTGACAAAATCAGGCTGAATACTGGGAGGTTCTGGACAAACCTGTTTCAGAGCTGAGGATGCTTCAGATGTCTCTCATTCTGTTTCAGGATGATGAGCAGGATATGAAAATCTAAAAGAGGAGTGTGTGGCGAAAAAGAGATGTTGGAGATATCACCAGCTCTGATGACGAGTACATGGTTTAGGGTGATAACCTGGGTGTTGCTCCTAGCACTGCTAACCTTCCACAACCTGTGGGAATCAGCTCAATTCACTAGGAAACTTATATCCACTTTGCTACAGTGACAAGAGGCTTAGTTGTTACCTATCTACTGTGGACAGAGAGAAGCACAGTACTGAGTGACATGTGTGAGGATGGGACAAGGTATTTAAGTGACTTCAAAATACTTTGAGATCTTGGATTGCAATTCAGTAGGTGTGATACAAGCACAAATTCTGCATTTATTGCATGTGCATGTTCAGAGCTGTATTAATCTCTGTGGGTAGGCACATGAATGTGTATTTGCATGCATGCATGTTCTTTGAAGCCCAAACACCACTCAGCTGAACATGCAAGTGAAGAAAACTGGGCAGTGTGTGTGTATCTATAGATACATACATTGCACATGGAGTACAAGAGCTAAAACACACTGGAAAGCACAGCACACCTATTACAGTCTGCCTGGAAGTATAATGCTAAGATCAGAACTTGTTTTATCCCACTGCCTTGTTTTTAAAGCCTAGAGAAATAACCACACTAGCCAAAACAATCTGATTCTTGAGCTCGCTTTAGTATTTTCCACAATTTTCAACCAGCTGTCAGGTGAAATTTTCAGCAATTGTAAATGGCTGTTGAAAGTTTTAGAAATGCTCTAACTGCACTATTTTAAAGAAATGCTAAATGGTTCTTCTTTTAAGATATTATAAATGTTTTTTATAATTTCTAACAAAGTCAAAAGTGTTTTTGAAACTCATATATCTGAAGCTATGGGCATGACTTCATTATTTCAGACAGTGCTTCAAAATAAGGATGCCACAGGAAAGGTCATTATTGCCTATAAAGGTTAATAAATTTAATACCTCTTAAAGTAGTCATGAAGGGATACATATTGGTTCAAGATTACTGGATCTATATATATGGAATACATAAACCTTAACTATATTGAGATATATATATATATAAATGAAGGTGTTCGTTAGAATGTAGAACCAAATTGCAGGTTATAAAATAATTGTTTTAATTATATCCAGAAGATCTGGAGGTGTTTCTGTTGTGATCATGAGCCTGAGAACTATAACAATGCCTTCTCCAAGTGAAAATCTAACCTGTTAAGAGAAAATGAACGTGGAAATCCAGTAAAAGATTCAACTCTGACCCATTTGGAAGAAAAAATAAGCCTGTGATATCCTGTTCGTTCACCAGGGAGTCATACTTATCATTGAATTGTTACAGCTAGACAGAACACAGGTATTTATATATTCTGTATGATCCAAGTGCTTAAAATTGCTTTCAACTGTTGACTTCACTGGAGATGAATGAAAGACATTAATAGGACTGCCGCAATCCAGCCTCTTCCAGCACTGTGTAATGGCCCCAGGAATATCTCCTGTGTACATCATTTCCACCCGTTCCAGGAGTTCCCATGGCATTGTGCAAGCCCCACAGCAGAGAGGTCACCACAGCCCCCGCTGCCAAGATCCCCCACCAGCTGCTGCCAGCTGATGGCTGCTCTGCAGGAAAACAGCTCCACAACATAGGCAGCTCGTGGGGCCACTTGGATGGCTGCCTTCTGGAACAAAAAAGAGGAGGGGAGGGGAGGGGAGGGAAAGGAATGGAAAAAAGGAAAAAAGAAGAGAACTAAAATGAAATGCATGAAAATGGCTGGGAAAATGCGTTCTGTTCCTTGCTGAAGCTGCCCAGGCAGATTCTCTTACCTGTGTCCATGTCACACAATATGTTTGGCTAGCCAAGAGAACAGATATGTTATCCAAGCACCAAATAATGATCTTCACTGCTCCACTGGGACACTGATATGGCTTCCCCTGGGAAATATCCCTTTTTGATAGAGGCAGAGATGAGAAAATCTTCTTGGATAATTGTCCCATGGACAATTCATGTTGCCTCTTTGCTTCTGCTTGGACAATCTCTATCTTTTCCATGTAAGTCTCCTCCTTTACTCCTGACTCCTGCTGTTTCTTGCTCTGCATTCAAAGCTATGTGTTTTTGAAATGAGGGATTTCACAAAAGGAGAAAGCACCTTCCTTTTCTTCCAGGAAAGGTAGGTTAAAGGGTCTCAGAGGGATTATCTTAGGTCTTCTGATTATGTTTCTAGGTTTAGGATGGATATAATGTATAAATTAATCAGACAAAAGGTTGAAATATGCAAAACTTGGAAAACGTGCAAATCCCCCACACTTAGGATTTTCCACATACACCTTCCTAATAATTTCTAACTCTATAGCTCCAGCTCTGAGAGTAATGCTTAGTTTTGATCTTAGCTTTAGCTAAATGTGGTGAAGAATCCATCCTAGACCTCTGAGTAGTCAGCCCATGGGTATTTCAGTAAACTCCAAAGAGACCCAGTAAAACAGAGTGGAAGGGGAGAGTAATAGACTCTGTAATTAGAAAGCTGTCAGTCTCCTAACACAGACTAAACTTGTCAGATCCTCTAGGACTCTCAGACTGAAGATCAGCATTTGCAACTTCAGCCCCAAATCATTCATAAGCAGTTGTAAATGATGGCCCCTGTCTAGAAATCCCTCTAGTGGCAAATACTGCCCTGGGCACAACACAGTTAGCATGAAGCAGCAGCCTCCAAACAGTTTGAAATGATAAGTTCTGGGCAAAGCAGGTTACAGCAATCCAACAGACAGGAGAGGTGAGGTTCCCACCTCCAAGGTGGCATGATGCAACCTCCCAGTAAAGCACAGTTGTGAAGATAAAACAGTTCTGGAGATCACAGTGATTCCCTTCCAGCCATCTGAGGCCCTGAAGCCTTAAGGACCCCTGTGCTTAGGACACACTGAAAGGAAAACCTGACTTTTATGATAGTGCCTTGGAGGAAGCAGCATCAGCAGCATCACAGTTGCATGGGAAAGTGGTCTGTCCTTTGAAAACACCAGGATTGCTTTCATGACATGCCATAAAAAGTGCTGGAATAGTGTTTCTTTCTCCACCTCTGCCTGTAGGCTCCACAAGGAGGTAGAAGTGTGGGTACACTGCACTCCATCACCAGTTTGTTGATAACTGGAGGACACGAGTTGATGGCATTCTTCTGCCTGAATTCCTGCCTTGCAACTCTGTGCCACTCTGTGGCCTGATTCACCCTGAGCTGTATCAGTGTGGGCTCTCACCAGCTCCTTGGGTGGTTGTGCCCAGGAAGCTGAGAGATCTTCTGTCCACAGCACAGGCAGCTGGGGTCCTCCATCACTCCTTGGATAGGACTGCTCCCTGCTCCTGACCCTGCTGGAGCCGTGGAGATCTCTTTGGGGCACCTTTTCACTAGAGAGGGGGAAGGGAGGTGGACCTCTGCCAACAGATTTGAAAAAGTGGGTTCTTTTGCTCATTATCTGGATATATATTGCCATTGCTGGCTTTGCCTGGCTTTATGACTGTGCTCCCTCTTGCCTAATAAAGATCTGGGAATGCAAGTGAGTGGTGGAAATCCATCTTTTTAAGAGCTCCCGGGGAGGGTATGTTTAGTTTTCTCAGGTTTCTAAGTGGAGATTGGAATTTAGTCCTTTATCAAGAGGGGCCATGGGTATATTAAATCCAAACATTTTTCTCTGCTGTTAACCACCTGGCAGAAAGGTTACACTAATTACATCAGATGTGTTTTCTCAAATTTTCCTGCTTCTATTATAAGTGTGAGGCTTATGACAGGGGAACCAGTCTGACCACTGGGAAATGCAACCTGTCTTATTCACAACTCAGTTCCCAGAGTAACCAGGAGACAGTGACCCTCATGAGAGAGGTAAGGTATGGGGACAGAAACAGGCAGGTCATGGGAGAAGACCGTGGCAGGAATGATCCAATTCTGTCACCATGGAGCTCCAGGTCCATACTCATGGGCAGGGAGTGCACAGGCACTGTGCCAGTAGAAAGTGCACAAGACTATGGTGCTTGGAACTTGAAGCAATGAAAGCAATTTCTCTGCTGTGCTAATAAATCATTACTTTCCTCTAACAATCAACAGACATTGGGGGTTGCCACTGTAAGAATGGTGGGAATGACAATGGAGATTGGCTTGGTCTAGAGAGGGAGGAATAGAAAGGAATGAGAGGTGGAAAGAGGCCCTGCTTATGACACTAAATATGAGCCTTCATACTCTTCAACAAATCTGTTCCCCTCTGGCAAATGCAGTACCACTTGTGCAAACTGAAGTGTTTGGCCTTTTATCACTTTTCCCTATGTAGTATTTTTGCTAAGGGTATCTCAAAACTTGGATACGTGGGCTAGGCTTTGGTGGAAACTTATGGTTCTAGGATTTTCCTGGAAAGCAACAGTGTTAATTTTTATCTCCATCCAAAACCAAATTGCTCAGAAGTGACAGTGGTGAAAACAGTATTTAGTAGAAAAACATTGTCTTACTCAAAAGAGAGAGCACGAAAAAAAGTCACAATTTAAAAAGTAGAGGAGTAAAATATGATTTGACCTTGTTCTTTTAAATGAGACTCGGGCATTAAAGTGCACTGGTGGCTGAACTTCTTAGATTTAGTGACAGATCTTCTGACATGCTCCCACCAGATGCTTCTGTAGATTGGAAATGAGCAACAGGCAAGAAATATGGTAGGGTTTTTTTCAAGATGCAACAAGATGTTGTACTTCCTGGCCACATGTAAAATGAATTTACAACGGAAACATGCCAGAAATGCCTGAGGGTAACACTAGCCATAGCAGAACGCTGAGTCTTTTTTTTTCCTCCAGCATTGAATGATGGTCCTGAATGTCATTTTTCTTAAAACAACCCCAGCATGGGTGACTGGTGAGTGAGATCAAGGTTCCATGTTTCATAGGGCACATCAGGAAAAAGTTATTGTGCAATCTGATCTCAACTGCACATACGTCCTCTGTCACACACACTAAGATAACTCTCAAGGTTATTTATTGCAACAGGCCCCTAAAGTGATGACATTGTGAAATTAATATTATTACTATGAATAATTGCATAATTTTCTCTGACTCTAGTTATTCTTGTTTTCTGCTAATACACGCATGTTAATGCTGTTCATTGCTGGAGTGACTGGAAACATTCATATGGCTTGCAGAGAACAGTTTTAACATTTTCCAAGCAAAGGGGAAAAATGCACTTTGACTCTTTTTGGCCTCAAAACTGTGCAACAGTTTTGCAAAATATTAAAGCACAGGGCTAGCAGGTCTCTGTCAAGGTCACTGTAACCTTAAAAACACTCCCCCTGATTCATTAGGTTTTCGATTACACTGAAGTGACCAGAGCTGCCTCTTAATTCAAAGAAGAGAAAAGAGGGCCAGCCAATCTCGTAATGCAGGTACAACAGTAAATTACCCTGCACCAAGCCCTGTGTGTCTCAGGGGGCTGACGGCAGCGCTGAGCTGTGGGTGATGAAGAGCCAGGGCCGTGCAGCCACAGGGGAAGATTCAGGTGCTGATTACAGCACTGCAAATCTCCCTTTCAAGCACAAGCAATGCCTTACACTTTGCACAGGGAGCAGGAGAAAATACCACTGGGCAGTAAGTTGAGAGACCTGGAAGATCTTTATGTCTTAGTTAGGGCTCTTTGCGTTAGTGTCAGCTCTTCCACACTGATGCACATATGCTTTCCTAACCACAATGCTATCCAAAGCCTCCATCTTGGTTAACATTTCATCATTCACACTCCGGGAATTATCATTTCCTCTAGACATGCTGACAAAGCTCATTGTTTATTGCTCACAGCATGTCAGAACTGCTGGTTTTGCTTTGGACTGCAAGATGTTTGGAAAGCCACATGCTTTTTCTGAAGCCGGCTCAGTCCCCTGTGTGCCAGCTTCAGCTGCTGCATTCGCTTTCACCCAGAATGTGGGATCCTGTCCAGATGAGCCAGAGCAGAGGAGAGCATCAGCTTCAGACTGACCAAACAGCACTGGATTTCATGTGACCATGGCCAAAATCTTCCTGGCAGCCAGAGGTACAGACTTTGCAGCAGAGAGGGCTGGCACTTTACTACCTTGCTCCCCTCTGGACCCACAGATAAACCTGCTGGATGAGTGAGCCAGTGAGTGTGACCTGGACACATGCCTGTTGTGCCATTTCCCAACCCAAGGGAGATTACAGCTCTTCCTGGCAGCAGAATTGCCCATGGATAGATTGTAACAGGGAAGGAGGCCATGCGCCACCCCTTCTGGAAAAGAAAACGATCTTCAGCCATGGTTCTGTGCTCCAGGTCTTCCCAACCAAAAATGGGGGCAACACCTGGCTGCTCACTGACCTGTTACAATACTGCAGTCATGAGCAGTTGCTAAATGGTGCAGAAATGCAGATCATTATTTATTAGTTACTATATTTCATATGACAGGACATTTATTTTTCCGTAAGTCCCTGAAACTGAACTAACATAGAAAACGCAGGACTGGTCCTGCAGATCTGTACAGCCTTACCTTTGGCTGCATGGCTGAGCCCTCCTCTCAGTCCAGGAGGGGTGAGAGATGAGTATTTTGGTGAAAGCTTAATTTCTGTCTTGCAGGAAAAGTCCTGAGCCACATAATCTGATCTCCCCAGCTAAAATGTTTCCTGGAAGATCTGTCCTGCCTGCAGCAGTACCACAGGCAGGAGAGGGGACACACAGCACGGGAGCTGCCTGTCCTGTGACAAAGAGTGCAGCTGCATCCATGAGTGGAGGCAGAGCAGCAGGAATGGACCGAGAGCAGTAAGACCACCAAAGCAGCAGTCAGGGGATGTCCTCAGCACACAGCAATTTATGGCCAGGGACGAGCAGGGTGACCTCGGCACTCCTTATGGCATGAGACAGACATGCTCAAAGGCACAGGACACATTCTCTGCAGGATGGAGGTCCCTCTGCATCCAGTGATCGCTCCCGAGGTTGTTACTCCCCACACAGCAAACCCAAAGGGACTAGTCCAGCCCAGGGAGGTAGTAAGGAGGGGTGGAGAGTCTGTTGTCAGTGGGAAATCAGGAAGTGGTTTGGGTAAGTTTTTTGGGAGAGCAGACAACTCCTGAGGGTCACTGGTGCTGATGATAAAGAGAAGCTTTGCCACAAAGAGCCCAGGCAGATCCGTGGTCCTGGAGCACTGCCCTTCCTCACCCCTCACCTGTACCTCACTGTCTCACTCTGCTGCTTTGCCTGACAAGCCTTTGTAGCTGTGACCTGCCTCTTGGAGCTTGTTATCCCACATTTTATTTCCATCATGCAGGATCTGTCCAGGTGATTAAACAAAAGACATCTTTTCATTATTGTTGTTGTTTTTACCGTGCCATTGCTATGTCCTTTATAACAGCTTTGCTTTTCCTGTGAGGAATAATCTCTGGAAACTTGGATCAAATCCTTTGGCTCACACTAGAAAAGGTAATAAAATCCTGGGAACCCAAAATGTTTCTCTGTTGTTTTCACCAAACATCTTTTTCCCAGCTTGAAAAATGCATTTCTTGTTTCTGATTTGTTTCCTGATTTAGGAAAAATTTCTTCCTAACCTGCCAGTTTTCCTCCTGTCCAGCGCACCTGGGCATTTGGAAGACTGTGCCCAAGTGCTTATAGAGGGCTCCGGAGACCTTTCTCTTGCTCCCCACCACAACTCTGACTCTCCCTTACAGTTACAAGGAAGCCACTAATTTCCTCATTGCTCTGGTTTCTCCATCTGCCACCTTATGATATAATATTTACTTATCTTTTCAAAGCATTTTAAATCTCTGTAGGAATGCATTATAAAAGTGCATTAGTGTTATTACTTTACTCTGTTGTGTAACTTTGAGAAATGCCTTACGTAAGGCTGGCTCCTCTATCCCCTCTCTGACCCCCATCCATTTTCTTCCTGCTGCCTCCTCCCATGACAGCAATAATTAAGCTCTGGTTTCCCAGTACCCTACTTGGTTCCTACCCAGACTTTGGGGAGTTAGCATCCAGTTCCCTCTGCGTTGGTCCAGACTGGCAGCTTTGGATTTAAAGGTTCTGCTGCTTCCCTCTCCACACCTGCATTAGGGTCACAAGATATATTTTCAGAGGCTCCAGAACTACTTGTATGAACTCAAAGCCCCTTTTTCTGGCATCTCAGAAGTACCCTATCAACAACAATCTTTGACAATTCCTTAGAACTATAACATGAGTTTTATTGGGAGGGCATTTGTAACTTCCTAGTCCTGTACTCTCTCAGGTTCAGCCTTCACAAACCAAGATAGCAGGATCAGAGGAGCAGTCCAGCAATAACCTAAAGCAGAATGTGTCCAGATGGTGTGGTGAGAGGAGTGGTGAGAGGAATGGAGCTCCTGATGAGAATGACATAGCTGACTCCTGATGTGCAACAGCTGACTCCTGTGACCTGCCTTTTTTTTTTTTTTTTTTTTTTTTTTTTTTTTTTTTTTTTTTTTTACCCCTTTTTCCCCACAGCATTTTTCTTTTTATTAGGCAAGATAATTTTTTTTTTTTTTGTTCCTTGTATTATCTGTCATGACAAAACATCTATTTTCAGTGAGATTAAAGTCTGTCAAAAGAGCAGGTACTTGAATTAACAACACTGTGTAGAAGAGCTTTCACTAAAGGGGCAGATGACAGGAATACGAAGGGTGCAAACTAGTGAGACTCCTCCATGCTCTTCTTCCTCTTTCTCTTCCTCCTTTCCTGAAGGATATTGGTCCACATCCTGACCATTTTATGTGAAACAGCTGCCAGGTTTCATGCCAGAGGTGACTGCATTTAAGAGACAAGCAAATGTGCTGTTGTATTACTGCCAGATACTGACCTCATGTCAGCTAGCCTTGGCTTTTCAAAGGGCTCCATTTGACTTTGGTGCTGCAGCTCCAGCCTGACCCCAGCATAAAAGAGATCTGAGCTCATTCCACCAATTTTTGGCATTCAAAAAATGTAAAGTGTGTGTCCTATAACGATGCGTCCATACACTGCCACCCTGCTAACACCCATCTCACACAGGCTGTCTCTCTCTCATAGTCAATTATTTGGACAAGAACTGGTGACTAATAGAAGCAATTTGTAGGAAACATGCTGTTCCCAAGTGACCAGCCGCAAATTGCTAATGACTGACATTAGAATGACCATTCTCCAAAGAGGAATAGTTGAAAACCCACTGTGCACAGTACTGATCACATTTAGCAACAAAACAACCCCTCCTGATTCTGGCATCTGCCATTAATGCTGGCTACTGCTTGCTTCCTTTCCCTGGTACATCCATAAGACCAGTTACACTGAAATTAAGCAACCACATATTATTTGTTGACATAAACATGAATTGTAATGAAATGTACACTTCACTAATGTGACCTTATAAATTTAATGGACAAAACATTAAAAATACAAATGCACTATGGGGAGAAATCTGCATTTTTCAGGAGATGGATCATAGGGCTTAATAGATCATTTCCATCTCTGAAATTTCTGAGCTGTGATGAATGGAATTTCTTAGTATTTGAAGAAAGAAGGGGCATGTTTAAACAGACTGGAGAGGACTGCAGTGTAAAATCTTTGCACTATAAAAAAGGCAGCCTTGGTTTTTATTGCCCCTGTGGGGAGTCTCCTGTGAACCAAACAGCAACTAAATCAAATAAACATTTCTGAATCAACTCCATCTTCTCTCAGCTTTGGAGAGTTTAAAAACCTCTATAACTTATCGAATCACCTTTTATGGTTGTACCTACAGATGTCTTTTGAATTTGATAGTAAAAACATTTAAACTCATAATGTTTCCCAAATCAGCTAAATCCATTATATCACCTGTGCCAGTTACTGTATTTGTAGGGCAGTAAACAGTAGCCTTTATTGTTTGCTGTTCATGGGGCTGTGCATAAGAACGAGCTTAGTCTGTCTCCAGAGATATACACCTACCTTGCAGGCACCAGAAATATTATACCAGCTTAAATCAGTGCAAGCTTTCCATGCTGTCACTGCCTCCCCTGTTTTGATTTGGTGACGGTAATCTCTATTCACTGCTGTGCTGATGCCCTTCGAGTCAAGGCCCCTTCTCTACTTCTGCTGTTCCTGGAAGAAAAATTAACAAGTGCAGCTTAGGCATGTTATGAACAGTTAGCAAATTTCCACACCTAGGAGGGTATGTGGGCTCAGATATCTGATTTTCTTAGCAAGCAAATGGATAGGTGAAAATCCTTATGCAGCCTTGTCATATCCTTATCTCAAATCCTCCAGAAAAGTAGGCAAATGGAGGTGAGACAGTGAATTATCCAGACATCAAGTAACTTAGCTCTTCTCACAGGCAGTGAAATTTGCTTAGAAAACCCAGGAGAGAGGAAAAAGCCAGGTGGACGTGGAGTTTGGTAGTTTTAGCAAATGAGCTACACAAAGGCTCTTAGAGGAGAGCACGGGCATGAGGGCAGAGCCATCCCAGAGTGTTTGTGGAGTGAAGGCAGTAGGGGCCCTGAGGATCACATCTGCCCTGCTCTCTGGGGCAGAGGGCTTTGGGGAATGCATCTCATGACCTCCCACCTTGGGCATTTAGTGACCCCTTCTCCTCTTTCCCTTTTTGTCATGCAATCCTTTCTTCTTCCTCTTCTCTCACTCCTTGAATTTACCATTTAATACCATCTCTGGGGCTAATTTTGCAACTGTTTACATGGTATAGGACCATTAGGAAAGGAATTAACACACTCTGATGAGACTTAGGAAGTGGAAATAGCCATGTAAACCGCAGAGCCATAAGTAGTTGTGCGTCTCAATTTGAAAACCATTTGATGCAAGCACAGCCCAGGCCATTTCTCGATAAGAGCTCCTAGAAAGTCTCTTTATTCAAGTGACTGAGGTTTTTCCAAGGAACAGGAGAACATGAGTTATCTTTCTGCTGTTCTTTGACAGTTATAGAGAGGCGTGACTGGCTGCCTAATGATATTTTCCATATTGTTTATCTTTTCTTCCCTTTGAGTACCACATGGTCTATCATTCCCTCAGCTCAGATATAGGCCCCAAGGGGACTTAGTCTACAAAATAAAACACAGAGCTAAGCAATAGTGATTAAAACCCAAAATGTTTTAGGCATACTGCTGTTGTTAGTAACACTGGTTTCAAATGATTTCCCTCCTCTCTGTGTCCCCTCTTGGAGACTTGTTATGAGCTCCATGATGCCACTTGTCATCCAGCTGAGCTATACCAACACAAGATAAATGGAGGGGTCCCACTACAAATCATATAGCCAAAAAATGTTTTGTAAAGCTAACTCCAGCTATACTGAAAAAATTCGTTTCTCTTGTGTTCCTATGAAAATCTTAAATTCTTCATGCCATATGTTTCCACATCCTCTCATGTCGAAGTGGATGGATAGTAGCTTGTATAATTTTCTGTTTTCACTTTCTATTTCTCAGGTGCTAACACAACTTGAAAAACTCAATCATTTTCAATTTCACCCCCTTGCAAAATGATTTTAATTGTTGTGAGTTTTTTTCCTCCCACTGTGGGCGACTTTTTAGTTTTTCAATCTGTTTTTTTCACATGAACTTTGCTTATGTGGCCACGCTGCTTTTCACTCTGGCTCCAAGTCCCTCTCCAAGAGCTTTTGAACCTTCTTGATGGATTTTGCCCAGATTTGATGGAAGGGTAGAAAGGCAGAATTCTCAGAAACAATCATGCTTTTATAAGATCTCTTAATACAGACATTAGGATAGAGGTGTGAGAACTAAATTCATGCCCTGACTGAGCAAACATTATCGTTTCTCTTGGCAGCGGGTACTTGCTGGCCCACCTACACCTACTACTTCTTGCTTTGCAGGGATGCTGTCCATGGAGTGGGAAGGAGACAAAATTAATGTAGTGGGGATGGAGATGGGCTGACGGGCACAGGGAGCAAGCCTGTTGGGAACCAGGCCTTGCTGCTTCCAGCTCTCCCCACAGGAATTGTTTTGTGGCTAAATTAAATCTATATTGGTTTTTTCCAAACATGCGGAAAGCTTGACTTTGGCATCAAATGGCATTATTTTTGTGGATGTAAAGCCAGTACCTTAATATTGTTTTAACAAAGCCTTCTGAAATGCACATACATTTCCAGTCAGCCGGATTCTTCCTTTTTGCTGAATACTGAACATTCTTTTCTTCCCCTCACTGTTGTCTTTGGCTGTAGAAATTGTACTTTCCACTTTCACAAAAACTGTAGGGGCATTATGAATGCCTGTATTTTTCTTGAGCAGACTTTTTGCTTTCTAACAAAATGCCTACACTAACTCACTTCACACAAGTTCAGCTTTCAGTGAATGTGTGTAAAGCACAAGGTGCTTATCTACTTTGCCCGTGTAGCTGCAACTGAAAATTAAATTTGCCTTTGTGTTTTCCATTAGAGTGCTATGGTGAATGCTTGAAAAGATGTCATGTCCTTCTTCAGCTGCCTGCATGTCGATGTGATAGACAAAGAGATTTATCTCCAAAAGGTACAAAATTGCTCTGGGGTTCTTAAGGAAAATAGGAACACAAATATTCATTATTGTTTGTCTTACCAATTTTTTTCCTCCACAGTTTTAAGTAAAATATCTTAAGTGAGAGTTTATATAGCGAGGTGTTGGCATTGTAAGGATTGCTGTATAATGTTTCACACTTTCTAATCAAATTACAAATTTTGATTATCATCTCCTGGCAGCACTCTCAGCAAGAAGAAAATGCCATAATTCTTACTACGCTGATAGGAAAGTGAGATGATTTATCCCGGGTCACCCTGGAAGTGGCAGAGAGCAAGGCTGCAGTAAGATTCTGGCCTACGTGTTGGTGCATGAAGTGCCAAGGCTCCTTACTTAGCTACTTACAAAATCTTTCTCAGTATTTTATTAACCCATTTTAGCATGTATTTCTTCCATGCAGAGAGCTTCAGCCCAAGAGGCAATTAGCCATATGCATTTTTGCCCAGGTTCTCAGTCTAATGGAAAAGCCATGACTGCCCTACAGTACAAATTCCAAAAGCCACACATAGACATGACTGCAGTTTCACTCCTCTCGCCTTCCTAGACAACAGCACTATAATAATTTGGGGACAGCTTTCCATTTACCATTGCAGGGTTGCACCAGTTATTTTGCAGATATTGCAGATGCCATCATTGCCCTGTTTCTATTCAAAGTTTTAAGGCTGTCCAGGACCTGGCCACAAGTCTATGGCTGACAGCCCACAGCACATGTTACCCTTGGGGACATTCTGCTGATGCTATGTCTTTCATGCTAAGTTATTGCCATTTAAAATTCAGCAGTTTGTCTTGCTCCTGTCCTTATTTTCAGGAGGCATCAGTGAGGATTCATTTCACCCTGGTTTAACCATGTCATCAGCCAGAGTGATCTCAAGGTTAGCCATTTCAGCTCCCCATGTGCTGGGCTGTTTTAGACATCCATTTTGGGAAGGAATGGGTCACTTTTTGGAGCTGCCTGGAGGAGGGAATCTTGGTGACTAAGTCTAACAAAATGCCTGTTTCCTGGTTAGCACAAGTCAGCTGAGGTGAATCACACAACAAAGAGCCTCCCTCCACAAGAGGCAGAGCGCTCCAACATGGAGTTGTCTTTATCTCTTCAGCTAAGGCATTTTGAAGAATTTGGAATGCTATTGATACTCTTACATAAGACCCAGTCCATTCTGAGTTTGAGATTGCACAAGGTCTTTGGGAAGTTCCAGTACTTGACTGCTCTAATTCTGAAGAATTCTTTCCTATTAACTAATTGGAATTTCTCCTGCTGCAACATGGGACCAATGCCTCTCGTCTGCTTGCTGTACACCTCGGAGAAGTCTGGCTCCACTTTCTCGATTACCTTCCACCACTTGTAGACAACAGCTACATTCCCCCTTAGCTCCTACTTCTCCAGGATGAATGAACCAATTAGAGCCCTAAAAAAGTGATGACAGTGGATTTTCCAATGTTTCTATGACTTTTAGGATGAAGTCCCACAAAGGCTCATTCCCTATTGATTTATTCCTTTTTTATTTCAACTATTGACCAAACTGATGGCTGATTCTTATGTCTGCAAAGGTACTCTCTAAGGCAAGAAATTCTCACTGGGTGATTCTAGGCGTATCAGAAAATGCTGTCCTCAAAACTAGCTGCAGTGGGAAAGAAGGATCCCAGATGGGGTGTGGATATGAGGGGGATATATCCCTAAGTGGGTATGGGACCCAGTTTTGCCCTTCATTTGTGCTTTGAAGGAGTTTTGCAGAGGAAGATATTTGGCTATGCACATGGAATTGATGTGGAATCAGAAAGAGAGCCCAGGTTGCTTTGGTCCTCATCCAGCAGCTCTTGTCAGCCGGGCATGGACTCACTTTGGTTTCACACAAACATAAAATTTTATTTTAAACCTCCTGGAAATTTCCTTCTTGGACTGGGGGTTTCACCAGGTTTGTTTACCTTATAAAAGCACAGATGTGGAAAAAATATAAAGAGGTTAACTCCATCAACAGTGAGCGGTGGCAAAAGCGGTGCAATAAAAACTGCAAATACAGCCCGTTTCGGGGAAAGTTAAGAGAAACCATCTCCTCACAGCAGTGGAATCGTGCCACGGTCGTTTTCCACTAGTCTCCCACCCCACAGGCTGTTTTCTGAGAAATTCCGCAGCTAAGCACTTGTACGGTTTTCCCCTTCGTGCAGCGCTGTGTGGCGGATGAATCACTGTCCCTTTTCGGCTAATCCCCGCATTAAGAGGCGAGCTTTTTCCCCCC
>WEIU01004146.1:125703-138214 GCA_013389925.1 Aegithalos caudatus
AATTTAGCTAAAGTGTTTGAAGGGAGTGCTTGGAAGTAACAGGTTTTGGCCAGTTTAAATGCTGAGGTTTTGATTTTTAGGAAAGCATGCATATTGTACGTGGGAATGTTGGGTCTTCCTCTGTTTAAGATATCTTACATTGTCATTGGAGTGTTTTCCTTTCCTTTGTTCCTTGAAAATAATAAAATTACATTTCTTAAGTTACATGACTGCTATTAGAGATGAGCAGCTGTTATACTCCCAGATTCTCTTCACAGTAGGCTCATGAGCTTAGACTTCATTAAAATACCAACAGGAACATAAGTGACAAGTGATATATGGGCTAAGTTTTTTAATGTCACCCACATCTCCATATTTGAATTGCCAGGATGTATTTCCATTAATGCATTCTCTTTTTTTCCCTCCCGTAAAAAATTTGCTGTTTACCAAGGCTTGTATTTTAGGAAAACCTTAAAGATTTAAAGAATTTGGTCTGTAGAACCCATCTTACATGTTGCATGTGCTTGATGTTGTATCCTGAACTGAATAAAGGATTGGAGATGATGATATGAAAGTTTCTGTAGTTAAATGCCACTGAAGATCTGGATTTTACTTTTTGCTTAAAAAACAAGATATGTAACCTTATTAACAGCAAGTACTTGTGATCCTTGTATTTGAATAGTAAGGTTCTAAATTGGACATCTATAAAATAAAGAATGCAAAGCTTTCACAGCTGCAGCTGAAACTGATAACAACTGTGAATTGTGCTTGTGATGTACTGCACAGTGACAAATATTCTGAAAAAGAAATTAGTCTGGAAACATTCCAGATTAAGCAGATACAATTCATATGCTATGTGCTGTAGGCTTTGAATTATAAAAATATAAATGGGATCTTTTGTGAAAATAAATTATTGAAAAACAACACTTTCAGATAGCAGTATAATAAACTTAAAATGGAGGAAAAAGGGGAAAAAAAGAGGGTTTTGTCCTAGAATTTTAGTATCTGAGCACTCTACTATGGGAAGGGGTAAAAGAACTACAAAGTAATTTCTACTTCTTCACCCTGCTGTCAAGGCCTGTGTGTTAGATAAGGTGGGGTTCCTGTGTGAAAAAACAAACCAGCCAGGGAGCAAAAGCCTTAAATTTGATGCTTTCTAATTTCTCTGTGTTTCATTGTGCAGCTTTAGTATCCCAAAATTTTTATTTTTTTTTTTTTTTGAGTGGTGCTGAATCCCCTGATCTCTGCTGTGAATGTAGCAAAGTACTTAGGCTGAGGATGACCCCTAGCTAAATATTATGTTCTCCCTCCTGTAAATTCCCATGTTGCTGTATCTGGTCAAGACACTTTTCAGAACAAAACTAATCATTATGTGTTAGATTTCCACAGAATCACTTCATCTGTAGTCTGAGACTGTGATTTCATGGCAGTCTGTTTTCTTGTAGGCAAATGATAGATACCCAAGATCAATGCTGACTCCAAAGAGAGGTCACTGGATTGAGTTCCTGAATATAGGATCAAGAGCACCAGAAAAAGAAATCTATCAATATTCCAAGTTATTTCTACAAAGCCATTTACAATCACAAATGGTTCTGCAGTTTGACTGAATTCTGCTTTATGGCTCTCACTTAAATCTTGCTTTGGTCCAGAGTGAAACAGTTCCTTGTCTATTTGCATATGCATGATTGAACACGTGGTTATCATTCCAAGAAGTAAGAGGAAAAGGTACTGTTCTAATTTCTCAGCTCACAGTCTGAAATTTTCCTCACAGTAACTTGTGAAAATTGTATTGGCCATCCAGGATCACTTCTTCCAGTTCCAGGCTGATACCTCTGCAGTCAAGGTGAAGTGTGTTGTTTGGGATGCCTTTCTCCTAAGGAATTCCTACTGAACCTCTATGCTTTGACTTTTACTGTCTAATTGGGTATAGACAGCTTTTGGCTTTCACAGTGAATTTCAGCCTCCTAAAAATGTACTTGAAATTACTTGATGTAAATGTACCTTAGTCTTTTATGATATTTAGAATGAGACAAAGCTGATTTGATGAACTGACAGACATCTGTCCAAGTTATCAATTGCAAAGATGCATTTTAAATGAGGTGTGAAGCTTGGAGCTTTAGCTTTATCATAATTTACCTTATTTGGTGATCAGTTAAATCTTTTTCAGCTTTTGACGGAGGACACAGTGATCACTGTTATTGGTACATCTGATAATAAATTACAATTAATGCCTTGAATTCCCTACTAATAGTGAAAAAAAATCCTCTATGCACCAAGTAAACTTTGATGGGCAAAAGTGTTTCCATTTCAAAGTATATTTCTGTTATGTGGTCTGCATAATAGAATGTGACTAAATTATGCCATCAAAATGTATAGCAGTTTTACAGAAATTGCAGGTCCTAGATGTTATTTCATAGGGTATCTTGGAGCTGACTTGAGGTGATTCTTAATGTATAGAAAAGCTTTCAGCTTAAAAGAGTCAGTTATGGTATCTGTTAATGTAGTTTCCCATTTATATGCTTGATATCTCTATCTGAGAGTATGGGAGTTAGAGATAGAAAATTATAAACAGAAATTATTTGACTAGATAAAATGTTATGGGAGAGTTCATAGTGAGTCCCATTAGCCATGTTGTGTTGAACTGCAGCCAGACATTTTGAAATACTTGAAATCCCTAAAGTTCCTGAACAACTGGAGGAGAATCCTTTTCTAATATTTCTTCTGAAAGGGATTATTATTTATTTTTGTTGTAGTTTGGTCTAAGAATTTCAGAGAAGTATCAGGAAATGATTACATTTTTCCTTACTGACTAATGCAGTCAAACCTGATTTGAAGCTTGGAATCTGTTACCAATAAAAAAGACTTATAAATATATTGTTAGAGGTTTTAGATCACTTTCAATTTTTTATTTTCTATAATATACCTAAAATCCCATTTCTTGCTTGCTCTGTTGCCATTAATCTTTCTTCTTTGCTACAGTATTAGTTATTAAAAATTCTGACACCCTTAGAAATGCTGATCACATAACCTCTCATTTTCTTTGTCTGTTATATCCCTTTTTCATACTGCAGATTACTGTAAATTGCTCTGGAAGCACTATGAAAGAATAATGACTTAATATAAATAAGTGTAAAGGAACTTGCAGTTGTTGCTCATATCTTCTAGTCTGCCTAGGTGTTTGGTCCTCTTACCAAAATGTGGAGGGAGAAAAGTTAATTGAATTTTTTTTAATGTATTTATGGTTTCCTAAAGTAATTTGAACTATTTTATAGGTCATGCTGTGACACAGAGCCGCTAGTTTTTTCTCTCAGCCTGGCAGTATTTCACAGCAACATTATCAGCTTTATTATTTGCTTCATGAAGCTTGAACTGTTTGAAATTAAGCTGAGGACTGGTGAATTTTTAAATGACTTCATAGTCTCCTTAATTTTGCAGCTAGCAAGGAGATATTTTCAGACAGAATTCAGTTTCCTGAAAATTAACCTTAATTGTTCTGCTCTGTGTTAGGACCAGGACCAAAGCTATTATTGTAGTGGCTAAAGAGGAAACCCCTCATGGTGAATTTGAAGGGCAATGAGCTCTCTTTGGCTTCTTTTAAAACCCTGTGCAGCAGCTTAGGTGAAACTTTTAACCCTTCAGGCTTAAATTCCCAACTAATCAGGATATTCTAGAATCTTCCAGAAATTTTTAGGATTGCATCCCTGCACAAACACATACTGGATATACTGGAGAGAGTTCAATGAAGGGCCACAAAGATGGTGAGGAGACTGGAACATCTCTGACATGGGAGGGGAGAGTGGGAGCTGGGACTGTCTAGCCTGGAGGAGAAAAGGTCTGGGGAGGGATGTGTTACCTGTGTGCAAGTACCTGAAGGGAGGGTGCAGAGAGGATGGAACAAGTGGTGCCCAGTGACAGGACCAGAGGTAAAGGACACAAACTGAGACACATCAGAAAACACCTTTTTTTTTTTTAATTGGGAGGGTCAGTGAGCCCCAGCACGAGTTGCCTGAGGTGGTTGTGGAGTCTCCCTCAGGTATTCGTGAGCTCACAGGCTGCACTTGGTCCTGCTTGAGCAGGGGCAGGACCAGAAGACCTCCAGAGGTCCCTTCCAACCTCAGCCATTCTGTGTGGATCTGTTGTCTGTAGTGGTATTGTGTCTGTGTTGGTTTGAGGTGACTCACAGATGATTCCCTTTAAAAGAAAAAGATGTCTTACTAACTCCTGTAAAATTCTCATAGGAAATAACTACTTAGCTTGATGTAAGCTGCAGAATAAGAGGTGTTATTTGGGAAACAAATTTCCATTCCACTTTTAAGTCTTGGGAATCATGGGAATTGAAAACAGAAGCTGTAGCTTTAGCTGCTGTTAGAGCAACTTAAATGTTGCTTATTGTAACTAAGCCACCCTAGAAGAAAAATACTCTTTCCTGAAGGGGGGGAAGGACAGAAGCACTTGCTGTGTAGTCTTCCTATAGGCTGTTTCTCCTCTTGTATTAATGGTCTTGTCCTGTAAAAAAGGAAAGAAGCACTTTAAAACACAGACAAATGTGGTTGTTGAGCCACAAAAAAAATAAGTTTCAAGAGTGGATACTACTCACAATCTCCTCATTCTTGATTTTTCATTTTGATAGTGACAGTTTAAAGAAAATTATTAAAAAATCATGGTTTTCCTTAAGGTGATGGAAATCTGCTTGTCGTTTTTATAATGCTTCCATTTTGAAAATGCTGGTTTATTTTCCCAACTCTAAATTCAGTGACTTCAAAACGTGCCTGTACATTTTAATTGGCCTTCTTAACACATGCTTTGTTGTTAAATGAAACATTTTTATTGGCACAAAGATATTTGCCGCACCTATTTTCATTTGCTAGTGGTGGGAATGGTAACATTAAAGGCTATTTAAAATATATGAAGGGAGTTCTGGGGTCATTCCCCACCTGTTGTTTATTTTGGTTTATGCAAGGACAGTCAAAAGTAATCATGTTGGTGAAGCTCTGTCATTTAAGTAGTGCTTTTGGAGGACTCACAATTTACGCATCAACAGGTTTGGCTTCTTCAAAACTTGGGACTTTTGTGTTAGTGAACAGTGAATGCTGGCAAGAAAGGTCACAGCTTTAAAGTAACCTAGAGTACATTGTACTATGTTATGGAACAAAAGACAGTAAATACAGAAAGTCTTTGATTAACTTCTCCTTTTCAAAGTGTCTTGACCTTTATTGAGTTTCCCTAGCTGACATTTTTAGAAGACTTTTAGTATTCCTTTCATTATAAAGGGTTTATTTGTGTATTTGCTCCCACATATTTCATTGTCATCTTCTCTGCCATTTGATTTTCTTTAGTTGCAATGCCATCTACATTTCATATCAGTGTGGTTTCTGTAGCAGTGGAGTGATGTAGTCTTTTGTACAAAATTCTAGAAATGCATTTCTGTGACTAGACGGTATCTTGGTACACAAAAGAAATATAAAGGAAAATTGGCTGAAAAACAAACAAAAAATTACCAAAGCTGAAAGCACCTAGGAAAACATTTGAAAGACAGCTTAATGTATTCATGTTAGGAGTAAATCACATAGGATTCACATCACATACCTTTCTATTTTTAGTGTTAAAATTATTACTTGCCATTTCTATTTAAAGATAATGACATATTTAGTCAGACTTAATGCAAGTGAATCATAGTATTGCATTATTATTGTATTAAACAGCGATTGTTGGTTGTGTTCCTTATCCTCCTTATATTTTGGAGGGCAAAAATAACTTCTCAGTGCTCTGGAAGTTGCTCATACGTTTCAGTCTGGGGTGGTGATGAATAAATTACACTCTAAATAAGGCAGACAACAGGAATTCATATTTTTGTTTTCTTAGACTAGCCTTCTCCAGCTGGCACCTTTCCTTCTCTTTACCCCCTGTGGTTTTAGCCTCATAGGCTGAATAAGATAACAGATACTTGTTTTATAAGGAGTCACTGCAGACTTGGTCTTTTTTACATGACTGTTTGTGCTGTTTCTGCTGTCTGAGCTGGTGGCTCCCAGCTGTTCTTTAAAGGGTGTGCCAGGGGTGCCTTTAGTATGGTTGTGTCCTTCCTTTGCCCAGTTCTCTCCTGGGGTTGCTGCAGGAGAATAAGAACTCCCTCCAACAGTTAAAGGTTGATTAAATATTTGTAGTTGGCACCTTGGGCAGCTGGCCAGCCCAAGCAGAGCTCCCTGGCTCGGAGAGGCAGCTTCTCAAGAGCATCCCTTGCTCTGTAATAACTGAACGAATCCCTGGTGTAAGATTTAATCTTCTCCTTACTACTTTCTTCCTCTTTATTACTGTGCTCCCTGAAGCCTTGAAGCTGCTTTACACCCTCTGAGCCACCCTTCACAGCTAACAATGCCTCCTAGTATTCCATAAAATGGGAACTTTTCCTTAGAGCAAGATACAGCACTTAGACTTCATGTTAAAGTCACAGGATTTTAAGTGTGGGGCTTTTGACTGATGACCTGCTACTGGTAGTGAGTGAACCCGAAGGTGTGATTTGTACCTTTGTTGCTTGAATGGGCAGGTTGCCTGGCTGCTGTCAGTCCTTTTCCTTCATGAATTTGGGTACTCAGCAAGAGTGAAGAAGGCTCAAAGATTGCTTGTAGAACAAAAGGATTAGGTCTTTTTATATAGAAGACAAGATCAGTCTGCTAATGAATGAGTAATAGCGAGAGGAATGTAAGCCTGAGTATTCTATGGCATAAGATAAATGTTAACAGAGGCTAAGAATAAACTCAGCATCTCTTTCTCTTGCAGACTTTCTTCCTGCACCTTCTTATCGAGGTGTCTGACAAGACTGCCTGCACTACTGCTGATTGTTTGGCAGTTTCTGTGTTTTTTTCCACTGGTCATTTCTTTGAACATCATACAAGATAACAAAGTTTCCTAGGTCAAGACACTGGAAATATTAATTCTCCATAAATGTTCTGTTCAACACAAGTCAGATCTGAGTTTATAGAATACTTTCTTTCTTCAGCCTCGGCAATTTTCCAGTTTTCTGAGGGCAAGCAGCCCAGCAAACACTCCTTCAGACAATTCCTCATCTTTCTCCTTTTTCCAGAATGAAAATCCAAAAATATTGGCAATGAGGGCCAAAATAGCAAAAGAAAAGTGGGTGTTGCCACTTCTTGCCAAGTTTTTTTTGTAAATGTTTCTCTCCTTCCCTGTCCCAGCATAATAGCACAACTTCCCAAAAAATCCACAAAATAAACCAGATTCTTTTTCAACCTCTGCTCTAATTCAGAATAGATGTCATGAGGAAAGTGCTAGAGAACAAGTATTATAAAGGGTATATGGTTTATAAGGTTTTATTAAGGTTTTATTCCTCATCAGTTAAGGTTGCAGAAAACTCTAGGGCAACTGGTAGGGCCTTGATGACGCTCAGGTGTTGTTATTTCTAGGGTATCAATTGGGTTGGTGCCAGTTTTTTTTTTCTTTTACTTGGTTGCAAGGAATCTTAACTGGGGCATGAGTGGATAGATCTGTGGTTTAGGGCAGGCAGGAGTGAAATATTGTTACTAAGAAGAGGAAAACCAGGGGGCACAAGCTCCAAAGAGTGATTCTAGGCTTGGGGTTCTGTCCTGCTTGCTTGTTCCTCCTCCAGTGTCAGTGAAATGAGAGAAAATAATAGGGAAGGGGAGGGGGTATGGTAGGCAGTGAGATCAAGGAATTAGTGTTAAGCAGACCAGAGGTGGGATTATAAACCAAGGCTGTGCTGGCAGAATGAGTTAATACAACTGAGGGGGCAAAGAGCACTGCTGGATCAGAACCTAAGACCAAAGGGCAGCAAGAGGGGCAGGAAGCAGGTTCTTAGGGCAGTAATCAAGATGTTATCTGTAGCTACAGAATAAACCCTGTTAGGGTTCCTTCTGTACCAGGAGTGTGGCAACTTCCATTGATGGAGTTGACAAGGTCAGTCCTTTGGCTCGTGTTAGGTTGGTAGCTGGCTGCAGCTTTTGCCTTGAGTCACATGTGCTGCTTTTTCTATGGGTTGTTCTTATTTTAACTGGAATTCTTGCAGCTACAATGAATTCATTATTATGAGAGTTTTAAGAGATTTTTTCCCCCCAGAGGTGTTTTTTATCAACAAACCATTGAACTTAAAACATGTCCATGTGTGTGATAAGAAAGAATAACTTTTTCATCAGTGGCTTTACTAGAAGAAATTCTGTTTGAATTTATGCATTCAAACTGTTGTGATTGCTGCCTTTTGATGTGTCAGATCTGCACAATTGATCTGTATAATGAAATGGCTGTATGTGAACTGTGCCATGACACATTCAAACAGCTAATAATTGATTTCTTGAAACCATCTTTATGTGTGTGAGTCATGGTAGTACTTGTGACCTCCCTAAATTGTTTTGGTTTTTTTCAGGATCCTAATTGTGACCATTCCCCAAGGGTTTAGTATCTATAAAGTATTTCCAGGTCAATGACTGTCAAAGTAAATTCCAAATCGAAGGGAACAGCCATCCAAATGGAGACATAGCCTGGAATCTGGGTACCATGTTTGTGTAGGAAAGAAGCTTCTCTATTCCTGTGCTTTTGCTTCTATTTTGATTGCTAATATAGTTTCTTTTTTATTTATTTTGGAAAGTGCTAAAGCTAGAAAATTTAATTCACTGAGTCCAGGCAATGTCTCATTGGAAGACTCCTGTAAAACCACACTTGTTCAAGACAAACATGATGTCATTTCAGTAGCAGAATCCCTTTGTGAGCCTCCTGGAAACAAATGTTTTGCATGAGGACTCAATTTTTCTTGTTCTGAATTAATTCAAACAAATTACCCTGCAGACTGTATTTGTGGTAAAAATTTCTTGGGAAAGCTTTTTCTTGGGCCATGTTCACAGTCAGGACTGACTCTGAATGATGTTTAGATGCTGCAAAGGTTGTAAGCTTGTGAGCAGGTAAATGTATCAAGCAGAGCAGGATGCTTCAGTCTTCTGAGCAGCTGGGAAGATTAGTGTTCTTCAGAGCTTCCAGCAGGTGTTTCCATCTGCTCTCCAAACTATTGTGCTCTCCATAAGAAAAGTATGTTGGCCTGGAACAGCAAAGCAGCTTGCTTTTCTTTATTTAATTATGTGACGACTTAAGATATTTACAGAGGAAAGAAGATAATTTGCTTAAGTAAAGCCAATTTATAATAGGGATGTTGAGGACCCATCTTTATCTCTTGGAATCTTTTTCCCCCTTCTACATCTGAATATTCCCAACCTTCTGGTTTCTCTAGTGCAGGAGCAAAGACAGAAGGCTGCTTCTGAGTGTCAGGGAGGGACTTAAGATATAAATCCAAATGACCTTACTGGGACTTTGACACATTTGCTTTCCAGCTGATTGAGAACATAGCCATGAGAAGAACGTGCTTGGGAATTTTCCACCTGCCCATTTGACGTAGGAGAAGAAAGAAGCCATTCATTTCCTGACAGCATGTCTGAAAACTGGAGATGGAATGGTTATTTAATGTGTTTGGGTTTTGGCAATCTGATTCATAGTTTTTGAATGCTTGTAGTTGCCAGTTCTTGATGCAATGCATTTTTTTATTCCGTGGATAAAAAGATGCAGCAGACAAATCTTCAGAGTGTCACAGCACACTGTGGCCTATTCTCTGTTTTGTTCTCCCTCCAATAGCAGGATAAATAAAAGTATTTTGAGGCCTGTCCTCTTCCATCAAGCTTCTGGGAAAGAAAAAAGAAAGGGCAGGGGGCAGAGGGGGAGGACAACAACATGGAAAACTTTATGAAATTGTTTATGGGTTTCCTTTTCATGTGAAATTTCCCTGAAATTTTCCCCATGACTCATTTCCTTTTTATTCCTTTTTAAGTCTGCATTTTGGGCTTTTTAACTTTTTTTTTCTTCTTCTTTTCAAAGACAGGTTGGTAGCTTTTTCCGGCTCAGTGTGATGTTGATTTTGCAATGGTGTATATTTTGCACGTGGACATTGCAGTCTATTCTCCATATGGGCAGTTGTCCTCTTTTCTCTAATTTCAGTGCACAGCAAAGACAGCAAGGAATACACAGGAAGCAAGGATTACAGTTCCACAGAAAGCGGATATTAATCACTTGTATTGTGTGAGGGAAGAGGTGGTGGGAAATAGGTTTTATTTTAGCAGATGTGGATTGATGCTTGCAAAAGGCCGGTGCTGAAAGGTCATTGAGGGAGTTTGTAATGGTTTCATAGCTTCTGACTTGCAGTTTTCCATTCATTCTGATGTACACTCCCTGCTGGATATAGAATTTTCTAGAACTCATTTCCTGAAATGTGACGTGCCATCTTCTAAGTAATAAAGGNTCTTTTGTGGAAATATACACAAAAATATGTTCTTCTTGTGCAATTAGTGTTTAGTAAAGCAATTCAGTGCATCTGAGGAATTGTAAACTCTTGAGGACCTTGGCAGTGTTTCTTGGAATATCTGATTCCATAGAAGCTTGCGTGATCAGATCACCAAACTATCTGAGTGCTCCTCACAGTGAGTTCTGGCTCACCTCCTACCCTCATCCAGGGCTCAGATAGATCAGTGTGAGTATTTTAAAAAATCATGTGATACCTCTAGTGAAGCAAAATTATTTAATTTTCCAATCATTAATTTACTGCAAAAAAAAGCATAAATACTAGAAGTAAAACTGCCTAATTTGATTTTGATCTCTACATTAGTAGAGATATCTTTGATTTATATAAACTGTAACTATCTGTTCCCTTTTTTAAAACATAAGCAACCAAATGAAGAACCTTCAAAGAAGAATGGCACTTACTTTTTGATTAGAAATACCTGCTCTGCTCTTAAGCAGTACAGTCCTCCTAAATGTTGAAAATTTCATGGTTTAGCATGGTTCATCCTTTATGAAAAAAGAGCTTATCTTGTAGAGGAATTTAACTTCTTATCTAGGCCCTTTCTACATCATTAATAGCATAATTTCTTCTAGTTGGATATATTGCTGCATCTGAAACAAGTTCAGGATACTCCAAAAGAGTTCTCAAGAACAAACTGGAAACTGAAATCCAAAATAAGGTTAAAGTAAGTTAATAAAAAGTATAAAACTATCNTCCTCTTCCATCAAGCTTCTGGGAAAGAAAAAAGAAAGGGCAGGGGGCAGAGGGGGAGGACAACAGCATGGAAAACTTTATGAAATTGCTTATGGGTTTCCTTTTCATGTGAAATTTCCCTGAAATTTTCCCCATGACTCATTTCCTTTTTATTCCTTTTTAAGTCTGCATTTTGGGCTTTTTAACTTTTTTTTTCTTCTTCTTTTCAAAGACAGGTTGGTAGCTTTTTCCGGCTCAGTGTGATGTTGATTTTGCAATGGTGTATATTTTGCACGTGGACATTGCAGTCTATTCTCCATATGGGCAGTTGTCCTCTTTTCTCTAATTTCAGTGCACAGCAAAGACAGCAAGGAATACACAGGAAGCAAGGATTACAGTTCCACAGAAAGCGGATATTAATCACTTGTATTGTGTGAGGGAAGAGGTGGTGGGAAATAGGTTTTATTTTAGCAGATGTGGATTGATGCTTGCAAAAGGCCGGTGCTGAAAGGTCATTGAGGGAGTTTGTAATGGTTTCATAGCTTCTGACTTGCAGTTTTCCATTCATTCTGATGTACACTCCCTGCTGGATATAGAATTTTCTAGAACTCATTTCCTGAAATGTGACGTGCCATCTTCTAAGTAATAAAGGCGGCTCTTTTCTGGATTGAAAACCTGTATAATTAATCCATTTTCCTTGTCCAATGTGGGAGATGCAAAAGCTTGATACAATGCCAGTCCTTCACCAAGACATACCATTGCTACTCAAAAATGGAACCCAAAAATACTTGTATTTACTGTGAATCCATCTAGTCTGGCCCAACTCTTGTGTATGCTTAAAGCTCTGCAGTCTGACTTCTCTTGCAAAGGAAAAAAAAAAATCAATACTCCCAGGGTTCTTGTACTGCTAAAACTTACTTCTTTTGTGGAAATATACACAAAAATATGTTCTTCTTGTGCAATTAGTGTTTAGTAAAGCAATTCAGTGCATCTGAGGAATTGTAAACTCTTGAGGACCTTGGCAGTGTTTCTTGGAATATCTGATTCCATAGAAGCTTGCGTGATCAGATCACCAAACTATCTGAGTGCTCCTCACAGTGAGTTCTGGCTCACCTCCTACCCTCATCCAGGGCTCAGATAGATCAGTGTGAGTATTTTAAAAAATCATGTGATACCTCTAGTGAAGCAAAATTATTTAATTTTCCAATCATTAATTTACTGCAAAAAAAAGCATAAATACTAGAAGTAAAACTGCCTAATTTGATTTTGATCTCTACATTAGTAGAGATATCTTTGATTTATATAAACTGTAACTATCTGTTCCCTTTTTTAAAACATAAGCAACCAAATGAAGAACCTTCAAAGAAGAATGGCACTTACTTTTTGATTAGAAATACCTGCTCTGCTCTTAAGCAGTACAGTCCTCCTAAATGTTGAAAATTTCATGGTTTAGCATGGTTCATCCTTTATGAAAAAAGAGCTTATCTTGTAGAG
>WEIU01004146.1:138241-157663 GCA_013389925.1 Aegithalos caudatus
ATTTAACTTCTTATCTAGGCCCTTTCTACATCATTAATAGCATAATTTCTTCTAGTTGGATATATTGCTGCATCTGAAACAAGTTCAGGATACTCCAAAAGAGTTCTCAAGAACAAACTGGAAACTGAAATCCAAAATAAGGTTAAAGTAAGTTAATAAAAAGTATAAAACTATCCACACACACCTTCCTATCCCAATATAACTAGAAAAATATCCCCTGCATTAACTTACAGCTGTTACCTGGTAGGATCTTACAAATACTGAGAGAAAGTGGCATTTTCCTCAGCTATGGCAATGCTGTCTTAGTTCCCCTTTCTAAAATGAAGTGAGTTTTCCATCCAGGAATAAATAGCTGTGTTGCAGCTCACTTTCAATTTTGCATTTTCTCGTGTAAAGTGAGAATTCTTAGCTTGTTTTGGGGTATCAATACATCTAAATATTGATAGATGCTCCCTAACTGTTCAACCAGATAGGAACCCTGAACAAAAGCTTTGCAATCTTGTTTTTATGTTCTTGTCTCTGAAAATACAAATAAACGTAAGGACTCATTGTTGAAAGTCCAAGTTCTTCAAAATGCTCAGAAAATGCTCAGAAGATCCCTTGTTAAACTAGAAAAACTAAATTTCTGAGCTTGGTCACTTTATTCGTTTGGATTACAAATAATTTGACTGGACACTGGCTGTTCATGGTATATTATTATTTTTGTCCAGTTTGTCTAAATGAGGACTGAAGTTTTGTGGTTAGCTTGCAGTTCTCTTTATAGGTCAAAATTACTATATCAAAATATGGGGAAACCTTTTTACAGGCCAGCTATTGTTGAATACTGTGGAATAGCATTCCATAAACATTTGATTAAGGGATATCTTAATGGTATCTTCTGGCTTTTAACTTTGAGAAGGACAAATCCATGATAATTAAAATACCACCTCGATCTAAGACAGTTTTTCCAAACTGGTGGCATTGATTGAGCGATCTTTTGTATGTTCAAATCAGCAGGATCAAACTGAAAGAAAACTGAAGAGGGAGCTGTTTTGCAGAAGCAATTAATTTTTCAAGCAGGATTTTTTTGTTACTGAAGTTTGTCATGATTCTGCACATTCAGTAATTTCTTATATGTAAAGTGAAAAAAAAGGCAATTTTATTGTCACTTTTTATCCTTTACATATCTCAGTGAGTCTGACTTGGCTCTTGAACTGGTCTCCAAAACAGCTTGCAAGGGCAAAATTTCATTACCTTCTGAAATTCAGTTCAGAAATCCTAGCTATGGGTCTACAGCGATAAGCATGTTCTTGGAAAAAACCTTTTATTCCTAAAAGGAAGCTCTTCCAGGACATCTTGTACTTTTTTCCTTCACCCCCTGTTCTCAGAGGAAAAACCTGAAAAAATGCTGCCTGCACAGTAATTTGCATTTGGAGGGTCCTAATGTCACAAAGATGTGAGGCATTCCTGAGGTTAAGTGTCTCTTTAGCTTTTCCTACTGTGATTGCAAATTTTACCTAAGAGTTCTAAAATATTAACCCCCTGTAGATCAAGCCTCTATGAAAATAAGCTGTATGTATATTTGCTGCATCACAGGGAGAGAAAGTGCAGTTTTCTTTTGTGAAATTAGATTATAGGATTAGCCTTCTGAATGGAGTGGGATGGGATGGGGAATGAAGGAGAATAATTCCAGTGACCCAACTTAAGGTACTTATGTAAATGCCCAAAATGAAATGAAGGAAATCCTTCTTTGATGGATTGGTACTAGGCTTGGCAAATTCAAAATTGCATAAGGTAGGTTTGATCCAGGATTTTAAAAAGTCTGTACTATGCTGGTAGGAAGCAGAAGGCAGCTAATTTCTTTTCAATTTAATCTTTTCTCAAAGATTTTTAAAAAATGAAAACAACCAAACCTGTACTTCAAAAACACAGTAATGTATTGTATTATACATACAAAAGAAGTGGAAGCTGAGTTAGAAGACAATTCTTAAAAGTACTTTAATATGTATTTAAACTAAAACACTTGAAGAAATGTGCTCCTTTGCATAAGCAGGTCTGGCTGTGGAAGCTGCTTGTGGTTTAATGTTTCATCACAATAATGGCAGCTTATATGTTCTTGCCAAGAGATCATTACTGTTTCTTGTGCTGTTCAGGCTCTTCCAGTGAAATATCTTTAAGGTGAGAAAATGCATATTTAACAGAACCTGTCATCACTGCCTGTGCAGTGAGAGAGCTTTGTGTGAACTTCTTACCCCGTTCTACCAAGCATAATTGCTGATGTTTCTGTGGAGCAAACTTTAATTAGAAAAAAAAAAAAAAAAGAAAAGAAAAGAAAAAAGGATAAAATACCACCAAATAATAGAATTCAATGTGATTTACAAGAGAGGTTTTAAAAGTGACTTATGTAAATAATGAAGATTATTTGATTGTAAATACTGTAGTATTCTACAAAAAGTGTTTTCCTTTCTGTAAGGAAAAAATGGAGAATGTTCATCCAATGTTGTTAAAAAATGGGTTGTTCTATAATAAATCCTCGATACCTTAAGGTTTTTTTGTTATCTTTTAATGATACTCCTTTCAAAGAGCCAGCTGTACCTTTACCTTGACATCCTTTACCTGATGGAACAAATCAAAGAGCAGCACACACTGGGACTACTCACCCATGTGCTGTTCGACCAGTCAGCTTCTTCCTAACAGAGTTCACATGGCTGTGTTATTTCTCCGGGTTTGTAGTACACTGGTTATATATTTCTCTTTGAAAAGGGTGTTAAAATTGTTATATCATTAAACTAGTGAAGGTAGGGGAAAGATCTAAAAATGCTGGGTTTGATGCCTATTGCTAGCTTACCTTCTATAGCAGAAATTCTCAGGTGTCACTTTTTTGGTCTGTTTCCATTTTTCTGTAACAAAAACCTGCAAACAAAAAACCACTTTGATTGCTTAGTAAGTATGCCAATAATACCATTATTTAATACTGAACTTACTGTATGCATTGCCCATAAAACTTTAAAAAATATTGATGAAGGGGATTGTTTACATTTCTTAATCTTCAGATACAGGGCAGAGGGAAAATAAAGACTCAAAAAATAGTTTCACAAGCATTTGTCTTCAATTTATTTTCCAATACTCTGTTCTGAAGTTCTCATCAATATGTCAAAATTAATAATTGGATTTAATTGTCCAGCAATCCTTGGCATCACATAGTCCAATGATTGATTCCTCTTACAGGCATTGCTTTAATAATATATCTGTTTGATCCCAAAAGAAGAGAGCTTCTTAAAGTTATTGTGAAAGCTTCTTTTTTCACTGTAATGGTTCAATGAAATGTTCAGCTGTGGCTGAATTGGAAAGGAAACACATGCTGTTGTAGCTTGTATCTATGTTGGAAAAAAATTCAATATAATAAATCTTAGCTGTTGCTGAAAATTCTGTGCTCAGCAGGAATCCATGTTTCCTCAGGTTGTTTTCAAATTTTCTCCTTACTGCATTTTCAAAATTCTAGCAGCTCTACCCCTTTTTATCCGTGAGATAGACAAGGATTCTTGGGAAATATGGGTGGTGGAAAACTCAAGTTCATCAATACATTAATCTTCTGGGTTGTAATTGGTTTCAAATTGTCTTTGTTAGAAGTCATGTTGTATTGCCTTGATTAACTGGAGTACAGGGCTTTCCAATAGCTCTGGGCTTCCCCTTTGACACAGTGTGTTCTTTTATTCCCAATGCTGTGTTGTTTTGGTTCTTTTTGTCCTCTCTCCCCAGCTGTTCATCTGCAACAACAGCAGGAGCAGGTGAAAATCATTTGTGTAAGAAGAAAGTTTTGAATGTTAAGCAACTTCACATAAAATTAATATTTATATGTTTTAGCCTTGAGCAATTATGGCCTTCTTTCTTCTAAGTTATTTGTGTTAGTCCAAGTACATAACTGATTATGTAACTGCCAGGGATTTTTCTTACAGCGTACTTGTAGATACCAGTAGAATTTTCAAACTTATCTTCTATTTAAACTATGAAAAATGCATTATTTATTTTTAAATAATACAATGCTTTATGCATTTCTAAGGAGAACTTTTAAGGCCATCTACGTATTAAGAGCTGCCTTCATGGAAACCTGTGTTCCTATATAAATTCAGGTATATAAATTCCTATATAAGGAATATATACCTATTTATTTATTTATAATATAAGGAATATTTACCTATTTATATACCTGTATCAGGTATATAAATTCCTATATAAATTCAAGTACATACAAGAATTCATGTTTAATGTTGGGGTGGGAGCACTCAGAAGTGTCCACATATATTCTCCTGTGGAAGTTGGATTTTCTAGCTTAACAATCACAGCTAACTTTTTCAGAGGTGTCACTGCCTCAGCCACTGTTCAAGGTGGGCCTGCTGAGGGGAGAAGTTAGAACTATGAAGGGCAAGACCTTGCTTGTCACTGGGGCTCTTATTTCAGTGCTGTTGTGGAGAATTAGGTGTAAAACCCTTCTTAGTAGGAGTTAAGACATAAGAGTGAGTTATCTCCATTTGGTGCCTCCACTAGACAGAAATTCCCATGCTATTCATTCTTCCCATGAGCTTGGAAAGTGGCATCCCTGCATGTTGTCTTGGGTTTATGCCTCTGGGAAAGACAGCAAGTTGACCCAGCTGCCAGTTAATTAATTCATAACACTTTAGTAAATGGTTGGAACAATTTTCCTGTGCCTTGTTTGATGAAGATTATGTAACAACAGTTTCTCTAAATAGTTTCCATGTATTTACTTATGTTAGCATAAATGAATGGCTTTAATAGACTCCAAGTGATCCTGTGTAATTTCAGGTCTTTTATCTCTGTGTTGCATCACTTGCTATCACTACTCTTGCTCATGTTTATCAAACTGTTTTTGATGGTCTTGCTGGCAACAAAATTATTTCAGAGCTGAACATCTCAGTACAGGAGAATATAGCTGTCTCTTTCTTGCCCAGATGAAAAATATTGCTTAACTCTGGAACGTAAGAATATTTCATAGTCAATGCTCTTATTTTTAATGCTGGCATTTCTGTATTTAACTTTGTACCTGTGTTTGTGATGTTTTTTTCCTTAACTTGAGCATGCCTTGCAGTCATACCTAAGGTGGAGTAATTTTCTTGAGGCTGTAGTGTTTGAATGCAAAGCATTCAAATAAAAGCATTCTGTCCTTTGATTATTAGAACCTACTCTGAGAGTTTCAGCATTGTGTTTACTTTCAGATGACACAGGGAGAGAAGCCTCAGCCTGATGAGGAAGAGAGGGACATGGAATGTCATAAGCAACTATTTTTAAGAAGTCCACAATTTACAGTTTCCCCAATAAAAACATCACTTCCTCAATGCCCATTGGAAGGAACTCATTAAAAGCATTTCAAGAGCTGTGATTACATTTGAGAATCCTTCTACAAAGACAAGTAGAAAGATGTGCGTGCTTCCTCACATATATCCTTAGTTACTTGCCAGTTACTTACTAATGAGCATGTTTTGTATCTTGAAGGTAAGTTCTTGCTTCTGTTTCTGTGATATTACTGTGCTAATCAGAAAGAGCAAATTCTTTCCAGGAATTCTGTGTTTTTGTATAATCTTTTTCCTGAAAGGTCAGGGCCCTTGGTAAAAAGGGAAGCACACACCAGGGTGTGTTCCCACTTGGAAATAACTGAGATAATACTAGGTCTTCTTGGAAGAGATGCTGGTGGCAAAAGAGAAAAGGGGAAACAACAGGAAAAAAAAGCCTTAAAGTGAATTGGTAGGTCATTAAAACTTTCTGGCCCTAAAGAAAAGTCTAGATATAGCTAATGTTAAATGTGTTTCACGACTATCAAAACTGCTGTGAGAAGATTCTTGATATTTCTGGTAGCATGACCTGCACAGCTAGATCTGGACAGTATCTTCCTTTTTTTTGATAAGATTTATGTAGTGCAAAGATGGACTCCTTGCATTTCCTCTTTGATTCCTTTTTAATTGTTTGTTATTTTAAGGGGGAGGGGGATACCAATAAATAACCTTCTCTAGATTATTTCTACCTTGTCACCTCTTTCCTTTATCTTCCACATGATAGCTTTGGTGTAGGTCAGGGTATTATTTGTCTTTTGGCCTCTTGTTCTCTAGGTATGAGCAGTGTAGTTTTCTGAATGATCCAGACGATTTTTGTTTTGTTTTGTTTTTTTTCTTCAGTGGCCTTTTAAAAGTCGTTCTTTTAGTTTCTTTCCCCTGTCACTTTTCAGCTTTTAAGGCACTTTTGTAGCAATACCAGTGGTACTGAGTCAGAGACTGGAAGGAGGATCACTTGGTCTGTAACAATGCCCCAGATGTTGTTGGGAGACTTTTTACCTGTAGCTCTTGCAGGCTTTCCTTCTTCCCCCCTTTTTTTCCTAATAGTTCTTGTGAAGCCAGAGCATTGCTCACGTGTGTAAAATCTAGTAGTCCCTGAGTAGCTGTAATGTTATTTCCCTGACTGGGTCACTTGCTGTTCTGTAATTATTTCATGGATACTTTGTTCTTGGATTGACTAGCATCAGTGTGTCTGCCCCGGCATGTCTGTCTTAAGGCATCGGCAGCTCCCAAATGTGTCTGCAGCTGACTTGATCTTGCTCTCACTGTACATTGACTTAGTCTTTGTGATGGGAAATGCCATACCTATTAAACCACTGCTAATTATTTTATAAGCTCCTTTCAGTTCTGCCGAACTTTATTAGGACTGAGTTTCTGTTTCAAATGAGCTGCTATTTTTCATAAAAGAAGCTAAAAATCGTAGCGGTTTTTTTCCTGTTTGTCTTCTAGCAGCTTAGTAAAGTACGGCATAAGCACTGGCAGATAAACTTCCCCAGTTGTCTCAGCATTGAATTACTTTATTTAGCTTCTTATGCTTGTAATTTGTTTTAGGCTGAAATGACCTTGATAAACGTTCATGCAAAACATTTTGTTACTCATTTGTCAATAGCCCTGGATCCTTTGCATCTAAATGTCAAAAAATTTACAAGTAAGAATCAAATAGTCGCTCATATCTTTGTAGTTGTTTAAGGGACCAAAGCCATTCAGCTTTAAAAAGAAACTTGAGTTGCTTTATTGTACTCTACTGGTGAGACATTTTCTGTCTTGGAGAGCATTTAAGTCTGAAGAGGAACATTTGATAGAATCAGACTCAGTAGCTCTGGAAGCAGAGGCAACAACGTGTCTGCATCAGGCTGCTGCTGTGGGAATCCCTGCTGAGCCACGGAGCTCCCTTAGCGCAAGTACGGGTGGACCACCTCGGTTGTGCTTCTTCCCAGGAACAGCCTGCATCCATGCACAGAGCAATACTGATGGTTTACACTCTGAAATG
The DNA here is from genome assembly GCA_013389925.1 of Aegithalos caudatus. Classification (NCBI taxonomy): domain Eukaryota; kingdom Metazoa; phylum Chordata; class Aves; order Passeriformes; family Aegithalidae; genus Aegithalos; species Aegithalos caudatus. The sequence goes on from WEIU01004146.1 coordinate 145,553, forward strand.
ATCTGCTAGAAATGGCTTTGGAGACCTCAGTCCACCTGAAACCCTGGGAACATCCCTTCAGAGTCCTGTCAGAAGAGAAAACTTCATGTTGTAGCTGATGGAAAGAGGAAATTGCTGAGGATGGGGTTGAAGCTACCCTTCTTAGCAGAGGTTTGTAATGTAATCTTAGAAATAGCCAGATATGCTGTTGACTGATCCTGCTGGTTAGCTGTGCAAATGAGATGTGACTGCTATGGTCTAGAAGACTGAAAAGCACAGCAGATCTTCATCTCTGACTGTAAGGTCCCGAAGCAGAAATATTGTTAGTTAACAGTGGGACAGGAGTTTGGCAACATGTGGGTTTTGACTATGCTGCAGATATTGATCTACACCAAAACATAATAGATGGAAACCAGGATTTTGTGTCCAGGAATGAAGCAAATGCAAATAAACTCTTCTCTGCTGCTTCCAGTAGATATGAAACATTTTTAAATTTTCTGCAGAAGTGCATTTTTCTTTTTTTGCTTCGGAGCCTGCCAGGTAACCCATCTATTGTTTGTTTTATGCTTACAGTGGAAAGCAGCCAGTCTGTAAGCACAGCTCACTAGAAAACTACAATTTATGTGACTTCTAAAGTTGTTATAAACTTGTGATGCTTGCTGATGTCTATGTATGCTTCAGAGTGCTGTGTACTCCTGACACAAACGCAGCCCTGCAAAATTTCAAGTTCTCAAATGGAATTTTCCAATTAAACGGCTAGAACATTTTTAACGTTATTTGCAAATGGTTTTTTTCTTTGATATTTGTCTTGGAAATACATTTTTAAAAGCCTGAGGCGGTTGCAGAGACTCAGACTTGGCAGAGTTATATTCCTTTGATAATAGCAATTTATCTTTATTATTACTAAAAAAAATAGTAACATAAATTTGTCTGTAGGTGCTCTTCTCCATCTCTCATCTAAGTACTGTTAAGCCAGAAGCATTCACATGGTGGGCAAATGAAGATAAGTGTCTAGTTTTTCTCTTCAGTCATTTAATAATTCTGAGAGTAGATAAAATCCATAATCTGATCTTGCAACTGTTTTTAGGTGGAAACTCACTGGCTTCAGTAAGTTTGCTGTTGGGATTTTTAGCCTGCTGAATTTTTGCAGCATATACTGTGCTACTGAGGAAAGGAATAAAGTAGTTTAGCAATTGTTGTTGCTCTATAGGTGATTGTCAAAGATGCTAAGAAAGAACAAAGCTGCATTGGGTAAGAAAAACAAACCACACTGCAATGTTACCCATCCAGAATCAAATTCACTTGCAGCATGCATTGTAGCTGGAAAAGGAGGAATTATTTGGGTTAATATATATTCTGTTTTAAAACAGAGAGGTTTTTGTAAAGGATGGTCAGAAATACAGAGCTCTCAATGAAACTTTTTCCAGGTTGGGTACTTTGCTTAAGGCCTCTGAAAGTCTGCTTTTACATCCTCCCTCTTTATTTTCATAATTGCACTTTCTTAATGATATATATATATAAGCTGTGATGCTGTTAGTGTCCTGGTGATAGTTTTGGTTCTCCTAGGCTACATGAATTTTGTTCATATGCCTGTCCTGTATTCTGAGTTGTTGACCTGACAAGAAAATTCTGTCTTGATGAGGGCAAAAAAGCCATTGGAAGTTTCATGGATGTCTCCTTCTCTGAGAGTGATTTTTAGTTCAGTACCAGTGGCAGAGATTTAAAGATACTCCTGGAAAATTACTAGTTTTCTATTTGAGTAACTGTTCTTCAGCATGAAGTCCTTTATTTCTGTTTCCTCACTGAGGATTTTATTGTGAAATAGATACTTCTGAAATTATAAGTGTCACCCCTTTTCACCAAGAATAACTCTGAATTCAAGTGTTGGGGTGCTCTTATGCAGGGGAAAAGAAACTGATTTATTGGCTTGTTTGTAACATCTCCAGTTACAAAGTGGAATATTTTATCTGTTTTTCATAATTTTCACTTGGATTTGTTATCCATCACTGTTGGTCAGCTTTTTGGTCTGCTGTAGACTTTGAAAACCAAAGGAATCAGATTTGCCAGCTGTTGACCACAAGTAACTTCTGAAAAATAGACTGTGCCTCAAGCTGACCTGCAGGTTTTGTATAAAATACTTAATAAACCCCTAAAACTGACACTCCTCCATGTTTATTGCAAGGTTATGTTGCTTATTTTGTTTGTTTCTTTTATTTAAAGATGGGATGGGAGGAATACAGCAGCTGTTTTTCATCTGCCAAACCTATTCTTGATGACTTGTCAGCCAGGGTACTTTATTTATATTGGTTGTTGTTTAATACAGGCTTGTGGGGCCCCAGCAGCTTGATGGATAGTGCAGAGCAAAACTCTATGCATGGAAAGCCATGAAGAAGTAATTCAGAATTATTTGTGTCTGTGCAATATGCATAACAAAAAAAAATGAGGTAGCTTTTCGGAGTAAAAGCTCTTGTGCAGTTCTTCCTACAGCAAATTTGTCAGTTCATCTAGATTTTCTGATTATAGTAAGGAATAAAAGCAAGCTACTTTTCCATAAATCATTGTTTCCTTATTCTTTCTTTCTTTTTTTTTTTTCTGGAAGCAGCTGAAGCTATTGCATGATAGCCTCTTAAAAATTATTTCAAATACCTTAGCTCATGCTTTCACTCAAGCTTTATTGGTCTAATGGTTGTCCGGAGCAACAGTAGAAAAAGAACAGGTAAACAAGGGTGAAGAAGGATCAGAGTGATTTGATACCTGTACCCTTACTGAATTACCTGCTTACAGTGTCTAAAGGCTGTACTGCAAAGAATCTCAGCCAGAATTTTTGCATTTGGGAAGACACAATTACTTGGAAGAGCAAATTCAATATTATGTTAAATTTTAAATTGAATTATAATAGATTAAGTCTTGGCAAATAAAAGAGATAATAAATTGTAAGATGCAGTAATAATCATATTTTATTTGTAATATTTATAGAAGTTTCTATTAAGTTTTGTACTTTTTATTTTGTGCATGTGTGAGCTAATATCTGCTATACTGTCAGGGGTGTGGCTTGTGATGATAATTACCTTTTATTGCCCTATCCTCTATTGTTTTACAATGCATGCATCTCTTATGTTTTTTAAATGCAAGAATTATATAAAAAGGAAGTAGTTTTAGTGGTTGAGTGCCTGTTTCTTCACATATTTTTTCAGTGATAGTGATCTGTGTCATATTTGTATGTTCCTTAAAATACTGAAGTGCCCAAGAGAAGTATCAGAAATAAAATGTAGTTCATAAAGAGTTCTGTGAAGACTGATGGAGCTTCCTGCCTGTTTTGCATGGACTTCTGATTAGAGTGGTCACCCTAGGACAAGTGGCTATCTCTGAAATTAATAATTCATCTTCCTCCTGCCACTGCCTCCCCTAGAACCTCTTCTATTTCTGCAGTTCTTTTAACTGAGGCACAAGTGAGAAGTTCTGTGATCAAAGAGACAGAGGGTGACTTGTAGACAGGAAATACAACTGAGTCAGTCTACACAAACTTGCTGTGAGCAAGTTTCTTTTTAAATATGGTGCTATGTAGAAACTAGTTTCTTGCTCTGGGTGCAAGAATTGATAAAAATTTCCTTTGAAATGCTGTCATGGAAGAAAACCATAAAATGGTCAAATAGAAAAGCGTGGTGATTTTGTTGGACTTGAAACGTTCTGCTAGGACGTGTCATTTCCACTGAAACTTTTTTTGGCTGATGTTTTGTTGCTTGGGCAGCTGCTCAAACCTCTCATTTACATCACTAAAGCTGGGAAGGGTTGTCAATCTGCCTGTACTCTGGTCTAGAGGATTTTGTTTTGTAACCTAAAAAAAAATAAACAAAGTCTGGGTCATTCATTTGTTTAATGGACGCCTAAGTAGTTGGCAGACTTTGATCCCCTCTTGCCCACCTCCTGGAACTTTAATTCACAGATCAAAGGTTTTAAAAATTGTTGTGAAAATGGTATCTTCTGATTTGGAAATTATGTTTCCAAATGCAAAATTGAACACGGGAGCTGGAATTTCCAGCTCACCTGTTTCACTTGCTGTGTTTGGAGGAAATGCAGAAGTTAAGTCAATTTGTAGTTAAGTGCTGGCTTTCTTTGCAGAACTGTTAGAGAAGAGGCATCCCTGGCTGACTGTGTGAGTTTCTGCTTGATTTTAATTGAAGATGTTTACCTTTTCTAGTGGTAGTTGACTGGAAGAAGCATTAAATCCAATGCCTTGTATTTCCCATTCAGGTTTGAAGACTAATGAACAGTTTTATTGCCCATGCTGATTGAATGGAAACGTGCTGACCAGTAATTATACATGATTGTTTTATTGGCACCGAAGAGCATTCCTTTATTTTTTTCAACGGTGTAATAAAACCTGATTTGCTCACTTCATAGTATTAAGTGTTTGAAAATTCTCTCATTATCAGGCAGCTGGCTCTTTTTGTCAGGTAGTATTGCTCAGTGCTATGCTGAGGCTAAAATTTTGTATTACATTGAACCTGGAAGATGAGTTAACCTGTTTGTACAAGCACTTTGATTTAACTGGGAGCTGTTAAGGAAACATGAATTATGTGGTGAGTCTTGACTATGCTGAGACTTCTAGACCTTAAAGTTTAAAACTTCTTTGTGTCCTGTCAGATAAACTTCCTTTGCATCCTTTGCCCCCTTATGAGCTACAGAAGCAGTTGTAAAGTTTTGTTGTAGAGAACAGGGTGTTTAAAACCTTTTGAAATCATAATAAGCTGTGTCATTTCAGCTGTACCTTCAATAAAAGCCTTTAGATGTTAAACAGAATAAGCCAAAATCTGATCACAGGGAGGTACCTTCTGCACAGAACATCAAAATAATTTCAAGTACATACTCTAATAAAAATGACGTTTATAAAAACTGTTTGGGAAAGTATTTTCTCCTCTTGTAGCCAGGAATTTTTCAAATTAACTGAAATAGAAAGCAAAAATTGTATTTAAAGAATTATTGTTTCCAGTTACCTGGAGACAGAGCATGTTTTCCTTCTGCTATGGCAACAAGAACATGTGAAGTACAGTACCCCAATAACTTGGAGTTCTGCCATGAAATAGATGAAGAATTACAAGCCCATTATAAGGGTACTGTCTTTATCACTACAGCTTTCAATTTGAATTGTCAAATTATTTTGACTGTTTCCCCACAGCTCTGACCCACACAGCTAATAGAAAGTGGCTTTAAGATACATAAAGACCATCCTATATGTTTAATGCAGTGTTGAGGGAGGTTGATGCATTAGAAAGAGAGCTGTCAGCAGCAGTAAGAGAATAGTTCTGGTACTTTGAAAATGCTTGTGTCCTGTTCAGGCTTCCTGTCCAATCCTGTAATTCACTTCTTGGGTGTCTAATCTCTGACACGAGTCAGCTCCAATTTTCTTTGTTTTGAGATTTTTTGCATTTGTTTTAGATAATTTTCCAAATCATCATTAAGTACTCCTCTTTTGGCTGTTTTTTAGTCATATTTTGAGGTTACAGGCATGTATTTTGTTTTGATTTGTAGCTGTTACTTGTTGAATGCAGGTGTTAGATTTGGGTTGGCTGACATATCTTAGAGACAGTTTGTTTCTAAGATAGGTATTTGAGGGCTGAAGAGTGCAAAAGAATGAAAATAGTCAGTTTCCTCCTGTCTTTGGTGGTAGGTGTGTGGAATGGTAAACTGGGTACACCAGCCCTGGTGTGCAGAGCCTGGCCTGGCTAAGCTGTGTGCCAGCCCTTCATCCTCAACCCTTACAAACCTGTGCACTGCACTCCCAGTTGGATCTGCTGAAACTTTCTCCCTTTCTCTCCTTCATTGTGGTGGAGGTAATTCAGAGACAAAGTCAAAGTCTGCCCGTTACTCTAGATAAATGCATGTGTAAAGATACATAATGTGTTATATAGAAGGAATAAGCAAAATGCAGTATTTATCATGCTAAAATGTGGCTTTAAGAATAATAGATGGCATAGATTGGAAACACTTAGGGTAACTTTTGTATCTAGAAGTAAACACCACAATGTTTAACCCAGTGGAACGAACTATAACTTAAAATGTATACACTGGAATGTAAAAGAAAGTACCTGCTTGGTGTTAGTTGAAGAAGAGAAAATTTAGAACTTCCTCAGGTCTTTTCCATAGCTCAGATACTTTCATCTAAAGCAAACAAACAAACAAAAAGTGTCTATGAGACTGTTTTTCACAGAAAATACAAGATTTTTTTTCTTAAATCTTTGATTGTATATCACAATTTGAGGGGAGGACCAGAATAACTGTGAAAAGGATAGGCTCTAAATAAGACCCACATTGCTTTTCTAAGAGTCTGGAATGATGACAGAGCAATGTCTCCTCCCATCAGCTCTGGGGGTACCTGTGTGCAGCACTCAGGTGTTTGGAACGGAGCGTGTCCTCCATCCCTGTTGTCTGGCAGCCTTTTGGAGCCACGGTGTCTGTCTGGCAAAATTCACTGTGTCTGACTGATGGCTCTGAGAGCCTCACAGAGGACCAGAGCATCTGGCTAAAGCCTAACAAACTCCTGTTCTGTGCCTGCTAGTGCGTTCTACCTGTCTTAAAGCTGTATCCAGTTGTCTAGATATATTTGTTCCTCAAAAAAATGCCTGTTTAGATCAAGCACGTACTATTTTAATTCTGTCTGCTGCCTTTTGCAACCCTTTCTCTTGGTTCATGTTTTTTTCTGAGTTTTTTGTTTGGGGTTTTTTTCTCCTCTTCTGCCTTTATCTTGGACTTTCCCCACAGAGGCTTGCAATAACAAATAGAAAAAGTCAAGTGGCACATTTCCTTCAGGGCCTTACTCTTCAAGGGTTCCTTAAGGTGTCAGAATTGATCCTACTTAGTGTGTGCATATGTGCAGACGTGGTTATTTAGTTCCTGCTTTTGGCAGAAAATATGTACTCCAGGATATAAATTATATATATTTGTTTGAATTCAAATTTTATTGGGCCAAAATCTTCCAGATACAGCTATCAGCAAGTATTTTTATTTAGTGTTGCTTGTTTTACTATGCTGCAGAAGTAGAGTTAAATACAGGTTCCTATATCCTTCTTACATTAAAAAATGGTGTGGCCTCTTGTCTCGGCCTATCTCCAAATACCATACAGTTTAGGAAATTGTTTAAACCTAGAAGTATCTCAGAGTAGAGCTACTTTCTTGTTATTTGTCCTCAGAATGTGGCAGAAGCAAATTTCATCTGCTAACAACCCTAGCGTTGCCATTTCTTGACTGTCAAATACTTTGCTGTGCAAACATCATTGCTATGGACATTGTACAAAACATGCTTGAGATAAATCATGTATGTTACAATACACAAGGCTTAATGGATTGCTTTTCCATTGCTCATTTTAAAATTAAACCCACCAGCTTCCTGTTTTTTTTGTCCTAAAGTCCTCTCTATCTGAGCTCTTACAATTTCTAAAATAGCCTGTCAAAAGAAGGAATTCAGTACAGTGACTAAAAAGTGACTTCTGCTTAACCTTTGATTTTATAAACAATTGGCTGAGTCCTAAATAGATGAAAACAATCTATTTTTAGGCCCTAATTTAGAGAATTGATATTTCCACATTTGCTTTGTCATAGCTGGTAGTAGTTGCTAAATTGTGAAAGCTTGTAGCTATTACAAATGCTTGGAGGATTGCTGAGTGTTCTGCCATAATGCACTAAGAAGCTCAGTGTACTGTACATTTCAATTTATAATAAGACAATGTAGCTGATAGCACAGACACTGAAATATTTCAAGTCTAGACTATGCCTTAAAAAACACAGGCTATTGGCTTTTTGGTGCAGCAAGTTGGAAAATAACTGATAAGGGCAATTGAAGTACAGCAGACTTCAAAAAGTGAGGAGTTCTCTAAGCCAGGGTGGGTCAGGAGGGTTCACCCACTGCTTGCCTGCCTTGTTGGGGTGAAAAGGGAACTGGTGTTTGAAAGGGCTGGTCAGTCTTGCCAGATTTGAGTGGTTTGTGATGGAGGTCACACACAGAGTCTTGTTAGATGGGGAAGATGAGTTTCTGCAATGCTGTGTTTAGCAAGAAGAAATGGGATGGAGAAAGAGAAGAGCAAACTTTCCTGTCTTTAGAAAATGGTAACATTAGTATTTCACCACAGACAAAGATAATGGCTGAAAAGTTTAATGTAGCTGGTGTTCTCTTATATAGCCTTTTTGTACCTTTGGATAATAAAAATAGCTTGCTGAAGGTTTTTGAGTGGAACTACATATTGTAGTAATGGGAGGAAATTATGATGTAGCTGATACTTTTATGGCCCTTTTAATGTCCCAATTCACCTTACAAATCACTGTGTTTATAAAGTCCTTTTCTTACTGCTGCTGGGGAAGAAGAACATTTTGGTTGTGTTTACTGTTGTCCTGGCTGTGGAAAAAAGGAAAGGAAACACGGAAAAAAGGAGGGATATTACCTCAGACCGAGCTTACAGACTTGAAGAATTATGTAATTACTTTCAGTTTGTCTCTCTAACACAATGCCAACCCTGTTTTTCAGAGCCATGGTGTCATGGAAGGGGATGTACTTTGCACTTGCACTATTCTTGGGAAGTTTCTTTGGAAGTATATTCATGCTGGGCCCTTTTCTGCCTTTGATGTTTATCTCGCCAGCCTGGTATCGCTGGATCACTGACTGCATTGTGGCCACTTGGCTCACACTCCCTGTGGTAAGTGGCACATCATCCACGTCTGGGCAACTGTCCATAATCCCACAGTTTAGCTCACTAATGCTTTGGATTTTATTTTAGTGTTTTTAAAGCTATTTATGCTTCTGTTTAAACGGGCCCTAACACACTTAGATCTCTGGAGCCTTATCTTTAGCTCAGTGTTGTAAATTGGGTGCCTGTTTACAGTCCCCCTCTTCTTTCACAGTTTAATTTATATTTCACCTAATGCTGTGTGTTCATTTTATGCTTGAAAAGGCCTTTTTGTGACATCATCTAGTATCAGTCAGATGAAGAGAAGAATAGGTGAAACTCTAGTAAACAGAAGGAAGGGTTTTTAAACTGTAAACTTCCAAAATGAGTTGTCTTGTAAACTCTTTCTTTGGACTGTGCTCCAAGTATTTTATTAAGAAAATTTTCCACTGTCTGGCACATTGTTGTCAACCTTCACTGTTCTGTTACTTAATCCTTTTAGAATTTAGTCCTTGTAGCTGATTTAGAGATAAATGTTTTCAGGTGAAAAAGGAGAGCTTCCCCTAGAAAGGAGGTATTGCTCACTTGTAGTGCATCAACTTTACAAGTGAATTAGTCTGGAAATCGATAACAAAGCTCTTCCCTGAATTGTTCCAAAGGAAAGGCCATGTGAATGGGATCTGTCTCTTCTTCCGTTCTATAAAAGCTGGGGCACTTTGTTCCTCTAGGCCATTAGAGATTTGTTTAACTTCTTCTGAAGTAAAATGCCATATTGGTGTGCAGCAGTATGTATCTTGTGGCATAAAGGAAGTTTTATCCTCTTTGTATATCAAATAGTTTCTGCTTTTGCTATTTCTTCCTTGTGTGTTTTAAAGGGGCCTCAGCTGTTTCTTATTCTAAAACTTTTGTTATTTTTATCATTACTAAATGCAGTGAAATTAGGAGGGCCAAGGTAATCACCAGTAAAGGAAATAGATTGTTATTTCTTGTCATGATGAAATTTAGCTGAGTACTGATACTGTCACAAAATAATTCTTTCTTTGCTTATCTTAAATTTTTCTGAAATTTCAAACCCCCCAGAATCTAATATGGGTCTTTTCTTCAATTAGTTGCCTGGGCTTTATAATTCTGGGTTATTACAACTGGTTTGTGATAACTTTTGCAGTCTAGAAGTTTGATTTTTAGCCCACACAAGAGCTAGACCAAAATAATTTTAATGTCTTTGTGAAAAGGATTCTCTCTTTTGACGGTCTTGGGGATTTAGATTCAGGAAAGGAGTCTCAAAGTATTTTGCATCCAACCATTTTGAGGCTTAGACCAAGTCTGCCTTAGTTTCCTATCCTTACACTCAGTGCATTCTTAGTCAGGAGAAGCAGGTTCTTGGTTTGTGTCTCCCAACAATAAAGTGCTCTTATACCAGTTGGGCTCCAGCAGGGAAACTGACCCTGACCTCTGTGATGTAAGAAATTTTCACCTTTCTCACTCTGTTACCACATTTTACTTCCTTTCTAGGACAGTCAGCAGGATGGGACAGTGAGGTGGGTCTTAACTGTTTCAGTTTAGTTTGGCTTATACTAGGCACACACAGAGTTGGCAGAAATATGAACAGAAGTTGTTTTACTTTCTAGAGCTCTGTTTAAATTTTGGTTTTTTTTTCATGGGGTTTTTTTTTGGTTGTTTTTTGTTGTTGTTTGTCTTGGTTTTTGTTGTTTGGGGTTTTGGGGGTTTTTGTTTGTTTGTTTTCTGGTTTTGTTTTGATTTTGTTGGTTTTTGGGGGTTTTTTTGAGGAAGAATGGGAAAGAGAGCATTAGGAGGTAATTTGAAGGCCTTTTAATATCAAGGCCTGTAGAGGTCCTAAGGTATTTTGCTGGTTTCTTTTTCTGTGCTGACTGGGTTGAACAGTGTGCTGCCGGTGAGCCTGAACCGAGGGTCAATAAATAATTTTGCAGCCAGTCTCTTCTTAGATTACCTACCAAGTTATAATCCATACTGACTCACTTATATTCCTACATGATAGTATTCCTGGAAAACCAGGGAAAAGTAAGTTTAATGCAGTGATGGGAATAAAGTGTTTTTTAAGAAACACTGCTTGATTATTGTTTCCTCTTCCATTAAACAGCTATTACTGCAGAAAAGCTGGCTGCTTTATTAGAAAACAGAAGTTTGTTTACCAGTTGTAATGGGAGCAAATAAGTGAAATTATATAATTCAAATTAATTTTTATTGCTAATGAGGTGATGCTTTTCTTCTGGGAGTAAAGCCATAATACTGAGATACTATTTCTAGGCCTTGCTGGAAATGGTGTGTGGTGCCAAGGTGGTTGTCACTGGAGATGGATTCGTTCCTGGAGAAAGGAGTGTCATTATCATGAACCATCGCACACGAATGGACTGGATGTTCCTGTGGAACTGCCTGCTGCGATACAGCTACCTCAGACTTGAAAAAATCTGTCTCAAATCCAGTCTCAAAAGCATTCCAGGATTTGGTATGTTACTAAACCCTTTAATTTGAAAGGAAAGTATGTTTAAATTATGTCCAGCACAGTTCATAACCTGCTAAATGACATCGGTTTAGATTCTGTTTCAGTATTTTAAAAAATCTTGTGCAAAATATGTGGCATGTGGAGTGATTAAACCATAAATCTCCAGAGGACACCTGGACTACATGCCTAAGCATTTCTTTTTTAAGATACTACATGTGCTGCTGTTGCTTGTAGGTAAATATATTTCTGCTTTACATACTGAAAGCATTTTTCAGGGTGATGAAAAATAATTTTCAGTTTTTCCAAAGTCTCTTTCAGCATTTGGGTGCTATTTCACCCCACATTGCAAATGCTGTCATCAAGCTTCTTTCTTCATTATCCAATGTATACTATTGTGAAGATGTAAAAAAAAGCTCTTTAGGCAATTGAAAAGTTAATGATTCTTTTTAATAACTAATTTTAAATTGAACTTGGCTATGCAAAATATTCTGTGCAGGATATGAAATCATCAGGATTTATAGTGATGTAGGCTGGAAAGAGATCTGAGTTGCACATATTCAGAGAAATTGTTTCAGATAGTCCAAAAATTGTTGCAGAAATAGTTTCTGAATAAATAGGCAGACTTATCTGAAATAAAAGCATCTCTGCATTTTATTTATCTCTTAGATTTATTTGCTGTTTTATATAAAACTAGCTTGGGCAGGATATGCGTCAACTTTATGATGTCGAAAGAGTAACCTTATTTATGGTTGCCTTTTGTCAGGCCATTTATCTGAACAGATAATTTTGGCAGGATTCCATCCTGAGGAGCTCTCCTACTGTTGCACTGGATTGCATTCACTGTTGCATTCAGTGCTCTTTAAGTAACAGGAGCAACAGGGCAATGTGCTTTTTTTCTCTAACAGGCACATATTAAGGTCAATTTTACTTGACAAAAGACAAATCTCTTTTAATGTGACAGGAAATAAGAAAATGCATATTAAATATCTTCATTAT
>WEIU01004146.1:159223-199385 GCA_013389925.1 Aegithalos caudatus
CAGATTTAATGAGTCTGTATTACAAGTAGGCAGCTATTTTCTAGTTAATTATAATTAAAATCAGAGGATTCACTTTTTCAAGGAGAAACATTGAGTCATTTATTTAGTTCTTAAGTTATTAATTCCTTGCATTCCAGTGTATGAAAAAAACCCTTAAAATTGATTAAAGGTGAGCTTTAAAAAAAGAAGTCCGAAGAAAAACAGATGGTCCTTTCTTCCTGGAACTGTAGCTTTAGCTTGATGAATTGTGTGCAGTAAAGTTTTCAAAAAGAGATATTACATTTCAGTAATCTCAATTNTCTGACATCATCAGAAGCTACTGACACATTCTGCAGTATCAGTTTTCAAGGAGAATTTCTAATGGCATTGACAGTTTCCTGCATGGTCTGACATGATAGGACTTCTCTACAGTACTTGTAATAGATAGGAGCAATTAATATTCTCATCTATTCTCAATTAATTCAAAGTAGTTTGGGAAGTGATACAGATTATGGTGCAGCCATGTTCAGAATGTGCTGTGGAACACACACTGTTGCAGCAGGTACCAAGGAACATACAAGGTAGTATCAGATGACCAGATAATGACTAGGAGATGGTTTTAATTTTTTTTCTTAATAGTTTCATTTGTGGAAGTGTTCTCACTGGGAATAGGTATGTGTTTCAATGATGGACAATTTGAATGTTTTGGATGAGCTTACAGTAATATTTGAATTTTAATGGTTAAATATGCCTCAACATGTATGTGAAAAATAAATAGAAATTTGGGGTTAATTCAAGCACTATCAGATACATTTATGGTAAAGTAAGAGAGGGTAACCAGAGGGTCTAATGTCAGTGCATGGCTGCCACTAATTCTAGTTTTCCTTAGTGAGATGGAAAAGATAAATACCATCATAATTCAGTGTACAAATATAAAGTATGCAGGTGTTGCAGGCACCATTGATGGCCATATCCTGAAGACTTACCTCTTTTGAAAAGACTCACTAAGACTGCTAAAGGAGGAAATCATAGTTGAAGCAGACTGGGACAGGAATAGGTGAGGAAAGGACAAGATGACAAAGAAAAGAGAGGAGAATAAGCAAAGCTGACAAGCCTGAAGTAGTTAGGAGCAGAGATAACTGAGTAACTCTGTCCAGATCTTCATCTCTGGACTCAAGTTATTCTGTGGCCAACATTGCTCTCAGAGAAGATTGCAAGATGTGGGAGCTTTTGAGTTGTTTTTCACTCATCTGTTCACTCACATGTTGTAGTTCTCAAAGGCTCAAGTTGAATGCCAGGGGGAAAAAAAAGGACGTTTGCTCTATTTCAGCACTGGGCTTAGCCCCACCAATCTTCTACTACACGTCAGTTGATCCATTATAGCTGTCCAAGTGTGCGAGCCTCGCCTGCAGCAAGCTCAAAGTAATTTGAGTCATCTTGGTTTTCAATGAAGCAGGGCAAAACAACTCAAATTATCCTGTCTTTGCCACAGGCTAAGAGCATGCACACCGACAGCTATGATGGATCAGCTACCATGAAGTAAAATATTGTTGTCACTAAGCCTAGAAAATTTTAACACTTAACTCGATTGGAGTATAACTAAAGCAGTACTCTGTGGAGGATCTGTACACATTTGTATCAGCTTGGAAGTGTTTGTGCTGCCACAGCTACTTCCATAGGTAAGGATGGAAATGCTTGAGCATAAAGCTTCTTTGCTCAGGCAAAAGCAAATCTATAACTGGATTTACATTAAAATTCTGACTAATAGAGCATATTAGTTAAAAAAAAAAAAAAAACCAAACAAAAAACTGTAGCCTACTGAACTTTCCAGTATGGTTCCTGTGTCAAGTATCTTACATTAAAATAGGCTGAGAGTTTTGAGGAGCTGTGATGTTTTGTCTTCTAGCAATTCAATTATGAGCTCCTAGACTTAATTACCGTGGAGTTGTTATCCTACGTGATTTTGAAAGTAGAACCTGAAAAGCATGCTCTGCAATGGCAAGTACAATTGTTATTCTACCAGTTATTCCTAGTGAAGACTCCCTTAAAGTTTTAAGCATGAATGAAGGATTATTACTTTGCAGCAGAAATGCTGCTTAAGTTGGCTATAACATATATGCCTTTTTTTTTTTTTCCCCCTTTTGTAAGGAAGAAGGGCTTAGGGGACTGTTTCCCAGCTTGTCTCATCCAGGAAAGGCGTAACNGTAAAAAGTTTCCCCCCCCCCTGTCAGGGAAAAAAAAAAAAATCCCACAACCACAGCCAACAAGCCTGTGTTCCATTAAACTTTCCTTATCCTTTCCATATAATGACTCCATTTGTTCTCTACCCCATTCCCTCTCCAAAATGCACATCAAAAGTGTGAGATCAGATGCTAACATCTTTCATTCTTCCCATTATACAAACAATAAATGATGGAGGAAGATGTTGTTTTATCCAAGCTCACAGAACAAATAAGAGCAGAATGAGGTTAGTGTTTTCCTGACTTGCATTCCTTTGCTTTTTTTCTGTGGCTTATGCAGCATCTGTACAGCTCAGCTCGTCAGGTCCTTCATGGTCCTCCATGGAGGAGATGAAGCATCTGAAGAGGATGCAGGCCTTTGGAAGAGGTATTTCGTTGTAGAATCTCTCTCCACTCCTGCCTGCAGTTCAGATGACACATCTGTGGGAGACTCACACTGTTTGGTAGAGCCTGCTCTACCAAACAGTGTGAGTTCTTCCTCACAGTTTCACAACTGGAGGTTTTTTATTCATGTCTTTGGAGATTTCGGAGTGACGTGGGGCTTTGCTCCAGATACACATTGGGCAAGACTCATCTTTTTTAATATTTAGGTTTTCATGTGCTGTTTCACTGGATTGATGTATTTTTTAAATGCATCAGAAAAAGCTACTTTCCAGCCATCCCAGAGCCTTTGCTTTAGTTTGCTTTACTTTTGAGTGATATTATGTTCTATTATGTTATTCTTATTTTACACAGTGCATTAAATCAAATAAAATTCAAAATAAAATTTAATATGCATACTGTAACCGTAGAGGTTTAATAGTCCATAATGACATTTATAGCATTTTGTAAGTAGCACTAATGTAATGATAGAATTAATAATCTAATTGTCCATATTCTATAAAAATGGCATAATTTAGGAAATTAAATGAATTTTCAAACATGAAGTGTCCAAATAACATCCTTCTGAACCACAATTAAAGCAGTGAATATTGAAAGACTATTTTCCAAGAAGATGATATCTCTGGGTACTTTACATACACACATATCTTGCTACTACTCTAATGAGATTTTCCCACATGCTTTCACATGCTCTGTGTGTGTTCCTTGGCTGAGAGATACCAATTCTTCAATGGAATATTCTTTCTAGAAGGTTCCACACTTATATTCTCACAGGTGAGACACAGGCCACTGTACCTGTCTAGCTTGTTGGCCACATTGTTCTTGCCATGACAAGGAAATCTTGTACTGCAAACCTTGTTTGAAGAAGCTTCTAATTGTGTCCTAACTAAACAATGAGGTAAAGCAGGGCCTTGTACTGGCACATCCCATATTCTTCCACAAGAGAATGAAGCAGAGCAAAGGAAATGCAGAAAGCATTAATACTTGAATGTGACTTAAATGAACATAAAATTTAGAATAATTTGGTACTGAAATAAATGCATGAGAACTATGGGGAAGACAAAGATAAAACTAACTAAACAGAGCAAGACCAGAATATTTTTGTTATTTTCCCATTTACCTTGAAAATCTGTGTTTCTAATGTTGCTGTTTGTTATTTGTTTTAGCAAGGAAAAAAAAGCATTGTTTAGGCTCCACATACATTGAAAGAGATGATATTCTGTAGAATACATGGTAGACTACATAGGCATATACATATATGAAATATATAATCTGAACATAAACTGGACATGACTGTAAAAATAATTTTGAAACAGATGTAGATTAATGTTCAAAGTCTGTTAGGGCAAGGCAATAGCAAAAGCGTGGTGGTTTTTAAATGGACACCTCACAGATTGAATCAAATTAACAAATAGACTGATTCACTATAAAACCAGGAGCGCTACTGTGAATTTGTATTTGTGAATTTTATCTCTTATTTTATCTTATAATTTGCTTAAAGAATTCACCCAATCAGATAGTAATCATTCAATTCATTATACTCTTATTAACTAAATCGTTGGAAACAAGCATGGTTAAAGAAAACTTGCCAGGAGCAGAGATTGTACTTTACAAGATTGTTTCAAGAAGCATATTTTTCTTTATTTTCCTAGTTTCTGCTCTCAAACCACTACATTAAATATATATATATAAATTAATTTGCTTTGGATTTTTAGACATAAAATTATCTAGGAAATAAGAACAACAGCAAAATGCCCAGTTCTAAGTGACTTTGCAGAAATGTGCTTATGAGTCTATACTGATTAAAACTCAGCAGTGTATATGCACAGTAGCTTTACACCCTGGCTTCCTGTGTGATTTTCTGTGTGCCAGCATCTTTTCAGTACCCACAAATCTTTGAAATAGGGGACATTCAGAACTGCATACTTGTTGCCTTGTGGTACTTTTATGCATCAAAACACTTGGAGTAACAAACTGTTAGTGGGCCCAATTATTTGTGTACAGTGGGATCATGAGGTTCCGAGTGCTTTCCCTTATTGAGCCTGGATGTCTGGTTCCCTGCTGCCTCAGAAGCCCTGACAGGACCAGACCCTGTTGAACACAGGCACACTGAATAAGGCTTTTATTTTTGACAAAAAAACAGTGAATAAATAATCCAGCTGTAGAAAAGAGAGAGGATGAATTAATATAATAGCAAACCGCATAGTCAGGCCTTTTACCTTCCTACTTGTTTCTGTAATTCTAAATCATTTATTGAATTTGTTTGCAAGCAGTTTAGAGTTATTAATTGTTCTGTTACATTGCTACAGGTAACATACATAGATACCATTTTCTTGAGGGGTGTGTGTGTATGTTTGCTTTCAGTGTCAGCCATAATATCCCTCTTTGAGATGTGACATTCTGGAGGATATTTAATTGCTGAGGTTATGTACATAAAATTGTGATACAAAACCAAACAAAGACAGGGTTTTTTGGCACGACTCAGCTCTTTCTCTCTTTTGTTCATTGTCACATCCATCTTTGGTATCTGCTTACTTCCAAATTACCTTTGCAATGAAAACACACTAAAGAAATTTCAGCTTTGAGTATTGTTTTCTTCTAAAGGATTTTGGGGTGTGGAAAACAGAAGTGCAAGGTTTTAGAATTTAAAATGCTTTAGACTTGGAGCTAGCATTTTAATACAATGCTGCAAATTCTCCACTTGCATAAGCTGTAGTTTGCTTTATCCCCAAGGCAGTAAGGAAATTCTGATGTACAGCACATCTCTCTATTTCAATAGCAGGCTTTTCTTTTGTTGTGCAAGCCCTTTTTTTTGTATTAGAATTACACCCTAATAGGATACATATCATTACCATGTCTGTGTTCCTAGAGATTTTAAGCTGCTTGTTTATTTTTTCAGCTCTGAAAAGTTGATTTAAAGGTCAATGTGGCTAGCTATTCTCTCTGGTAGGGTTTTGCACTGCTGTTTGACAATTTGGAACAAGAGCTGTGCAGTGTGATGCTTTTTGTATGCCTTTCCAAGTGATGTTCGTCATCCAAAATGTCGACTCCAATAAGATTATTTTAGCAAAGAAATAGATGTGCATTGTTATGGTTTCTATAGCTTTGCTGATTCTCTGCTGTGTTCTTGTCATTAATGATTTCTTAAGAATATGCAAATCCAAAGGCAACCATTTCTCCCCAGTCAAGTAAATGCTGCCTTTGCTAGGAAAATTCCTGTTGTCCAGGGCTGTTAGACAACCCTAAATGCTGTGCAAAGAGAGCAAAATGTATTTAATTTTGTTGAACAATATATTGACCTAAACTGAATAGTAAGTCTTACTGCAGGCTGCCCATTGGAAGGGACTGCCTTCTGCTAGTTTTTCATAAATATTACTGATCAGCAAAACCTTTCATTCTGCCCACTGATTTACTGAATTCCTCCCGTTTTCTCATGCATTCCCATTTGGCTCCCACATCATGTCTTGGACTTGTAACATCTTGTTTCTGCAGCAGCACAGTGCAGACACACTGGAATGGAAATCAAAGCAAGAGCTGCTTTTGCTTTGTTCAAAGGTAGGCAAAAGTGGGGTTTCCTTTCCCACTTGACTCTGGTGGGGTGGTGAGACATGTGAACACCATTGTCACCACTGGTGCATGAACCAGGGCTTTATAGAAGCCAGGAATTCGCAGTTTTGTTGCCTAGAAGCCTTGAAGCATGAGCAAATGTGGAAATTTTTCCACTGGCATGGATAGTGAAATAGCTTGGCCAAGCATGCTGTGCTGGGGTAAGTCGGGAGGAAACCTGGGTCCTTTACTCTTAGTCATCTATCTTTTAGATAATCTCTTCTTATCTGAACAGTCAAGACTGTTCTATCTAATTAGATATACACTAAAGACAGACACATTCTTCCAGAACACTGGATGTTATTTATTGGAAAGGTTAGAAAATCAAACCTGTTGTTTATCTTAAAAACTGGATGCCTCCCAACTCCTTTCCCACTCCTTCTCCCTGATACTGTAGTCATTACATTACTGCTTCTGTTTAATTATTCATAGCCCATATATAACACCACCACTTAGAGCAGGAATGAGAAACTACTGCACTCTGTCCTCTGCTTTTATGCAGTTTAGTCAGATAAAGTACAAGTCACCCAAGCAGCGTCTTTTGTTAGTAGCTAAAGGTGTTTATAATATGATGCTCATAGTGCTGTTGAAGAATGATAGCTAGAGTGAATTTATGTGCAAATTTTGATACAATTTAAAGCCTCGTGCTGCATGAACAAGGGTAGCAGAGAGGATGGGATCTGGCAGCTTTTTCCACATTCCCTTTGTTATGGACCAGAATTACTCCTAAGGAGCTGCTGACCTGGGGGAGTACCAGCAGGCTTCCTTAAGTGAGCATTTATTTTGCTTTTTTTGCTTCCATTCTTTCAGCCTACAGACTGTGCTGCAATGAGAGCACAAGAACTGAATAATTTAGCCCTGATGTGTGATACCACACAATAAAATGGCTTAGCACAATACAGGTTTCCATATATTAACTTAGGTGTAGTGTCCTGTGTACATAAAACATACAAAAGGTCTGGGCTGAGGGCTAAGAATGATTGGAGAACACTGAAACCAGAGCAGAACTTTCCTAATCTCTGTATTTTTCCACTCTGTCCTGTGGAGCATCTGTAAATGGTATGGTTCAAGGCATCTCTGTTTCTCCGTAGAGGGATTTTGTCCTTTGCATTGTCGGTTTTTATGAATTTGATACTATCCTGGTTTAGGGCAAATTTGGGAGAAAACCTCCGAATGGGGTCCCTCTGGAAAAGCAAACCCAAACAGCCCCCCCACCAACAGGTCCAGGAAAAAAATCTCTGTAGAGAAAAGTGGAAAAGACTATTTATTTAACAAACAAAGTGCCCAGAAGCATAAAAAAAAACTAATAATATGAAACAACAAAACCTCTCTCTGCTCTGAAGACAGATGGCAAATGGAGAAAGTCCTTGCTGTGGGAAGCTCGGCTCTCCCAGTCTCTTATCAGACCTGGTGCTGGAAAATGCTGTCCTAGGCTCTGGTGGGCCAGAGCTGTGAGTTCCCAGTGTCTCTGGGTTTTTCAGTCCAGGGCAGATTTAAACAGTCCCAAGGAAAAGGGGAAGAAAAAACAGTCCAGGGAGCTTCTCTGCCTCAGCTAGCTAAAACCAGCTAAAAGCAAAGGAGATCCCTGTCCCACTGTCTGTCTGTGCTGAAGGTGACACAGTCCAGGAGCAGAATGTGGAGGAGGGAGTGCAGCTTCTGCAAGCAAACTGCAAACATTTTCTTTCCCCACTTCACTCTCAGAACCAGTCTGAAAGGTACAGAACACAATATCCAACATAAGCAGAACCGAAAATTGGGGATATAAACATCATAAAGTCACCTCAGGACAGATACCAGATGAAGTATCACAGAATTTCTCAAGTTGGGAGGGGCCCACAAGGACCATCAAGTGCAACTCCCTGCTCCTCACAGGACTGCCTAAAGCCAAACCATGACCAGGAGCATCAATCAGGTGCTCTTTCAACTCTGCCAGGGGAGATACTGTGATGACTTCCCTGGTGACTGGCCACCCTTTCAGTGAAGAACCTTTTCCTAATATCCAATCTGAACTTCCCCTGATGCAGCTTTGTTCAATCTCCACCTATTTTCTAGAGGAACCAAATGCTTGGGCACCATTTGGTATGAGATGATGTCCTCTTTATGTAACACTAGTGTAGAAATGAAGCCCTGATTAGTTCAATTTCAAATACTAATGTGGCACCATTTGTGTGCCATATAACAGTAGGAGATGATTACATGCCAAAAGATAGCATAGTTAAATTACATCAGTTGTTTTGAAGTTACTGTAAAATGTACCTTTATTTTTTCCTGCAAACAATTTGTTTAAACATGGATAGCCTCTGTTAATAAGGCTGTATTGACACTTCTTAGTACTGCAGATGTGGGAATATGATAAGTGCATAAATGCACATAAAAAGTTGTGGTCAAAGTTCAGTTTCCTTTACAAAGGGTTTTTCACAAATATAATATGCAAATATGAAAAGATTTGCTGAGACTGCATTCTGAGCATCTCTTTTCTTAAGTCATATAACCACTTCTAGTATTCAGTTATCTGAATATCATTCATTATCTGGGTATCTGAGATGCACTAGGTCCAGATTGCAGATGGCATATTAATTATTTATGTTCCATCTGTTTAACAATCTTAAAAATTAGAAGTATTTACCCCATGACATATGTCACAAATCTTTAACAATACAATTAATGTTTCTAACCAGTGCAGAAGAGATAATGCAGCAGGTTAATGTATTGTCCAGGCTGACGGACTTCCAAAGTGGATTGAAAAATGAGTGACTTCAATAAGTAGTTTTCTAGCATATGGTACTTATGAGATACTGCTATGAGGAGAATATAAAGGAATCCTTTAAAGAGGAGCTTAAATGAGGGGTAAGAATAACATGCTGTAAGTCACCAGCAAAGAAAAAACAGGCTTTGAGAATGATAGTGAGCAAAGAGGAGAATGGGCAGCTGTGATGTTTTCTCTTTGATGTGCAGGATCTCTCTGCAGGTTTTCTGATGAGGTACAAGCTCCCCAAGCAGGGTGGCAAGGCAATGTCATGCTCTTCTGAGCCCTTAGGAAGGGAGCATCTCAGGCATGTGGTGGAGCTGAAGTCCTGGTTTTTCATCCTGCTGCCTGAGCTAATGGACAGAATTTGTAATATTTTGTGATATGCTATACACTATATACTTGTGCCAAAAAGAGCCAAGAATACTTACTGAAGATAATGGGGTGTGACCCCTAAACTGCAGGCTCAGCAGCAGTTGCACTTACTTCACTGCATTACGTTTGATGGCAGGCTTCAAATCTTTGTGTGCATTGATACAAACAGATAGATATATAGAGTTTATTTTTCTATAATCAAATGTAAAGGTATTTTCTTCTATGAGTAATGAAGATTATGAGGAGGTATATGTAATAAAGCCCTCCAAGGAACAGATACTTTGTGGTTTTAAATGCTTCACCTCAGAGAATCATGGCATTGTTTAAGTTGGAAAGGACCTTTAAGATTATCAAGTCTGATCACATCCCTAAGCACTGCATCCCTAAGTAGCTCATCTTCACAGCTTTTAAATACTCCCAGGGAGGGTGACTCACACTTCTCTGGGTAGCTGGTTCCCAGGGCTAGCATGACAACTCTCTTGGTGAAGAAATTTTTCCTAATATCCGATCTAAACCTGGTGCAACTTAAAGCCATTTCCTCTTGTCCTGGTCCATGTTACCTGGGAGAAGAGATCAACCCCCACCTCCCTACAACCCTGTTTCAGGACAGCATTGGTCTGGTAACTTGAGTTTTGAATCCATTTATACCTTCTCTTTTTTTACCAATCCAAAACTCTTTTTTTACCAATCCAAAACTTTTTTTAAAAGGTCGCCAAGTGCTCTTGGAGTTGAGGACAGGTGGGCTGCAGATTGGGTCTAATGTGATTTATAAAATTCTTTGGAATGACACTGGAAATATCAGAGTGAAATGTTGCTAAAGGTGTATTTTTTTAAACTTTAGGCTGGGCGATGCAGGTTGCAGCCTTTGTTTTTGTTCAGAGAAAGTGGGAAGATGACAAGAATCACTTTGAAAAAATGCTGGATTATTTCTGTGACATTCATGAACCACTACAACTCCTCATCTTTCCAGAAGGAACTGATCTCACAGGTAGGCTGCATTTGTCATCTTCTCAGGGAATGTTCAACTGGAAATTCTTTGTTGTTTATGGAAAGAGTTTAAGGAAGTCCAAGGCAGGAGCAAGACTTGGTTCTCATGGGTAGTAGAAATGATAGCAAATGATCAAACGATGTGCTGATTCATGTGAGAGGCACAAAGGTAGTTCCACTGGGACACTCTGCCGGTCTTCCTGAAATAACTTGGGTTGCAAAGCATCTGATGATTGATACTTTTTATTGGTCAGTACTGTACGTACACTGCATTAGCAAAAGCAGGTGTCAAGACCCTGAATTACTGTGACAAAATCATTTCATACCTATGAAAGAGTGATTGAAAAGGACTAATGTTTCTATTTGATTTCTTGCCTAATGTTTTAACAGGAGATATTTGTTCCTTAGGCCACGTATGCACTGTAAGCAGCCTGTATCTGCCTCTATAAGGGAAATATCTCTGTAAAACAAATGCTGAGATTATTGTAGGAGTAAATGTAATGAGTTTGACACTGTAATATTAATTTTTAATCAAATATTTGCCTTAATACAGGTATCTTATGGCATCATTAGGAAGCTGTTAATCAATGTTGAAGACAACTCAAGTGCCTAGAAAAGAAAATACTGTATGAATGTTCTGTGGTGGTTCATGCCTCCAGCATGATCCCTGATTTGATAAGCATTTTCTTTAAATAGAAAATCAATTGCAATTAAGCTTCTAACTTTTAGCTTATTTAAAAGATTTTTGTTATACTTTCCATTGCAGATATTCTCAAATCAAATTTTATTGCAAAGCCACGTCAGTAAGTACTAGACATGGTATAAAAATAACTAGCATATGTTGCTATATTTTCTTCTGTATTCCAAATATCCTTAAAATGGGCAAGTATGTAGTATTCAGATGCTATCACATTGTAGGGAATTGTCATCACTTGATCAGCCTTCCTTAAAGAAGGTAAATGCATTGAACATTCTTGGACTGCTTCACATGATACCTCTTGTTGAATTGGTTATCTTGTATCTGAAGTTAGGAAGAAGGATGGAATTTTCCTCACTAAGAGTGGTGAGGCATTGTCACCTCACTGGTGAGATGCCCAGGGAAGCTGTGGATGCCCCATCCCTGGAAGTGTTCAAGGCCAGCCTGGATGGGGCTCTGAACAACCTGGTCTAATGGAAGGTGTCCCTGCCCACGGCAAGGAGTTGGAAGAAGATGATCTTTAAAGTCCCTTCCAACCCAAACCGTTTTATGATTGAATCAAATTATCACACTTCAACTTCTTTTTCTTTGTATTCATGAGGGGCTGTCTCCTCCTAGCTCTAAATTATGAGGTACAATTTTGATCTTACTCATGGAGTCAGGAAACACCTCCTTAGAGCACTCACACTCTCTGAATAGGTGTTTCCATCTCAAGATGACTGAAAGAATTGGATTGTTTGGAATTTATTCCATAAATTATGTATGCCTTCTAATCTCTAGAGGAATCTAATATTCCTGAGAGACAACAGATTTTTAAAGAATTGAGGAAACTTTGTACTGCAGCTTTAAAATGATTTGGCTGAGGACTGAGACAGCCACAGTATGTTAATATTTGTGCTGCAGAGTTCAAAAGACAGTGGTGAGGATGCTCTCACCTGAATGTAAAGCTGCTTAAGAAAACACAGGGTTTTCTCTGTGCTCTGGTTACTGATATAAATGACTTAGGCTAAACTTGGGTATATGCTGTTCATACCATCCACTGAGAAACTCATGGGAACAAGTTTCTTTATTTAATTAATTAAAAAATAGATCTAATTTAATTTTTGATCACAGGTTGTTGACAGATTGTTTTTACCTTTGATAAGATAATTCTGTTGATCTAACTTTCCTTCTTTGTACCTGTGTAACATGTTCTTTTTAGCTTCGCAATGCCTAGTGAAGATGCACTAACAGCTGTTCTGCTGAGGCCACCACAGGTTGGTGTGAGCAGCCCAGGAGGAAGCAGAATAGTGGGAAGGATGGAGTGATGGATAGGGAAGACAATAGGGCACTGCTGTGCTGGCTTCTGATATGTTAAACTGTCCTGTGTTTACCACTCTTAAATTTCCATCAAGCATTGAATGCCACTTGGACATTACAGTTGTGCATAAAAGGATGAATAGAGATGGACAGAACCCTGGGATTTTTTTCTCTGGAAATAAATAGCACTCTCTCTTTGATTATCTTCATAGGAAATATTGCTTAATATACATTTTAAAATACTGCAGGAGACAGGAAAAAATCCCTTTTCTAGCTAATCCCTGACCAAGCAGTAAACTTATGCCATATGAGAATACTAGAACATAATGTATGTACCATTCTGAAGAAATTATTTTCAGAAAACTGTTGCATTATTGACATATTAGAACCTGTTGCTACCTCGTGTTCCATCCTTTAGAACAAGAAATAAACTGTATTTTTTTCTGAACAGTTGCTCAAAATTCTAGGGAACATTTTGCAAAATAGAGTCAGTGACTCTTGTTTTCTGTCCAAATGACAAAACTGCTAATTACTTCTGATAACAAAATTCCTCTGGTGCTTAAAATGAAGAGTCACATTCTACATCACTGAATAGCAGAATTGCTGTGCAGCTCTGTGTTGCTGTCAGTGTTTTATCCTCTCAGTGGCCCTGTGACAGTGATAGATTTAGTCCTCTTTGTTACCTTTTCAGGTATTTGAGAATGAGATTTCAAAGAAATGTAAAATAAGACTGTATTTATATATGGGCTACTGCTTGACTTTTAGGTGGTGAAGTACTTTGCTGTGGAAGATGCTACATAAATAAATTTTAGAAATAGTAATGTCATGAACCCTGAACATTGTGTTTGCAGACTGGATTGTATAGGGGCTGAGGTAATAATTATATAATTGTATACTTATTTCTGATAGGTTGCCATCTTTTCACTCTGGAGTACTTGAAGGTTAAAGCTCAAAGGTATTTTATTGTAATTGCTTAAAAAGAAGCCCTCAGCAGGTAAACATGTGGCCAGACTTTCTGAAGCCCTGAAGAAAACAAAACAACCATGAATGAGTCTCATGCTTCCAGAAAGCTGGAATTCAACCCACCATATTGCCTGTTCTTTTGTTTCTCTCGGTGTTCCTTACAAGATTGTTTGTAGTAATTCTTCAGAAAGCAATGACAGAAAACCCCCCCCAAACTTGCTGTGTCGCTCTGTGCCTGGTAAAGCCTCATTTGCTCTGGATTTGTGTGTGCATCCCTGTACGTGGTCCTTCCTTCCCTCCAGCTGCTCCTTTTTCCGTGTGTCCCCTTGCGTGTGATGTTCCCCCCACGGAGCTCCTGCCGTTCCTTGGCGAGGGCATCGCTGCTGCGGCTGCCCCGCGCCGGCCGGGCTCTGCATGCTGTGCCCAGAGCCCTGCCACAACAACAGCCATGGACCCTGCCCTGGCTTCTCCCTCAGTCACAGCTGCACTCCCAGGAGCTTCCCTTCACCCAGTCTTTTCTAAAGCTTCTGCTCGGCTGGATTAACTTTGAATCTTTTGTCCCTGATAAACTTTGTTTGCAGGGGACAATAGCTTCAAAAGTTAAGGGGAACAAACAGGTGGACAGTGTGATTGCACAGAGCTTTTTTCCTTGAGGAACAACTGAAAATCAAGTAGGAAAGCTTGCTGAAGTTCAGATTTTGGCAGGAATGATGTGGTGTGGATGACAGAAGGTAACAGTGGACTACAGCTGGATTTTTAACTTTGCTAGTAAATGTGATATGCTTTGGAATTACAAAGAAAATATTGATCAGAAGCACTGGCTGGGGTTGCTCTAACATGGAACTGGTTGAAAGTAGTAAGAAAAATTGCTTCAGTTTTTCTCAAAATATTAACTGTGAGCCAATAATTTCTATAATTTTTATAATTTCTATGCAAACCTCTAATAGATAAATGAGGATTTTATTTATTTATTTAATATTAGAGACTTTTGGAGTATTTATTTATTCTTTTACTGCCTGGTAAAGAGTGCTTGAAGTAATAGGTAAAAAAGAATACTTCTATCAGCGTGCTTTTATCACAAGTGAAATTAAGGGAAAAGGTAGTACTTAATAGCAAAATTCAGCTCACAAACTAAAAATATCATTTTACTAAAAAAATTTAATTTGTTTATTTTATGCATAGTTTTTCAGGTGCAAAAGCAATTTAACATTTTTACGATCTGTAACTCAAAAATCAAGGAAATAGGTTAGCATCATTTCTTCCTTCAGCTACTTCAAATGAAATTTTGAAGTGTGGTGCTTCTAGAAAGTGCTGACTTTGAGCTTCTCCAGTAATTTTAGAATGAGGCAAATGGGATTTGAAGAAAAATGGGAAAAAATAAAATCAAATTATTTACCAGAGGTGGCACAGGAACACAAAAATTAAGTAGCTTTGACCAGAATCTTTAAATTCTTGTATTTTTGTGTTTGCAACAATCCTGTGATAGTTGTTCTACAGAAGTGTCTAAAGACTCAGATAAACTGGGTGCTTGTACCTGTCATCACCCCAAGGAACATGCTCTGAGAGGCTGCATGCACTAGGTGAAGGAGATGGGGGAGGAGAGGCAAGTTGGTGTGAGACCTAAGGAGACAGAGCATGGAGCAGCACTGGAAATGTCCCACATCTCCCTCAACTGATAAAATGGCAGCTTTCCATAAAAGTAACTTTTTCTCCCTAATTTTTAACAGGAAATAGAACCAATGGGTTAAATTTTAATTTAACCAATGGGTTAAAATACTCCTAGTAGGAATGATGAGCAAAAACCTGGGGAGTAAATTTGCCTTGACTTAAATACAGTGCAGGAAAGAAAATACTTGTTCCTAGAAAGCAACCTTTGCTCAACTTTTCAGAGGCTTTAATGATAGGAGACATTACCTGTAGCCAACCAAATAATGTGAGTGGCCTTTTGAGACTGAGGCAAACAAAGTGCATTTCCAGGCTCTTTTTCATGAGCTACTTGATGCTATTTGTGTTCATAGTTTGGAAGAAAAGAATATATGATATGTTTCCTCTTTTTAAGAAAGTTTTTAGGAATCTTTCACATTTTTTTATTATTCCACCTAAGACTGTTATAAACTAGCCTGTGGAACACTAAGACATCAGCAAGTTTTGCAACACTGACAGTATAGCCTGGTTTATTGATCAGGGATTTTAAAGAGGCATTTGTTGTGTGAATTCCCTCAAGTTGCAGAGGATATAAAAATGGGTTTCTGATTTCCTGGATCAGTTTTCTAACCCTTAGGTTTCCCAGAATGGGGAGCATCGCTTGTTCTGCCTTTTGTTGGCTCTGGTTCTGAGAACAGCAGAATTTGCTCTGAATCTCCCCCCAGAATTTTGGGCACTGGTGTCTGGCACAAAGATCCCAGACAGCAGTGGGCACCAAGGTCTTTACACTGGATGAGATGGCAGGCAGAACATTTAGTCATGAGTAAGAAAGTGGTTTCTTGCCAATGCCAAGATTACAGGAGGGGGAGGAAGGGCATAATTCCTACTTTTTTTGTAGAGTGGAGGGCTATCCTACCCTTGCTTTCAGTATATCATCAAAGCACACTGACCTTCCTGACTTGCAGTAATAAATAATGTTTAATGCACAAAGACCTGTGGCTTTATAGTTGTTAGGAAGGGGAGAGGGAGATGGTTTTTCCAGATGACAATGATTGTTGTATTAGCTGGGAGCATTATTCTAGTTGTAAAATGCCATTACACTAGGGTCATGCAAAAGGGGAGGGGAACAGTCTCTGTTATATAAAACTTATAGTCCAGAGGCAAGACAGGCATACAAATGTCAGGAAATAGCTGAACAGTGTTGGCCAGTGTGCTGATGTCCAGCTGTTCACACATTTCAGAAAGGCAGTGTAGTAAAGGGAAATTTGGAAGATGTTTTGCAGATGTTTACAATGAGTTCTTTCCAAGTATTAAGAGGAAGTTTGAAGATGATTACTTCAAGGCAGTGGGTACTGGAGGTCCCAGATTTTTCTTGCAGCTTCAGTTAGGTTTTACTCAGAGAGCATAAGTGCCCTTTCACTCCTTGGTTATCCTTTGGTACAAGCAGGGCTGTTTTGCAAACAGCAGCGAGTTAATTTTCATGCTCCCTCTGAAGTAAATATACATACAGAGATAGTTTTTCTGAGTGCTCATTAACTGTGTGCAGTTTGAGATACTTAAAACTTAGAATTTTTTTTTCGGACTGCATAACATTATGTATATTTATATGGCACTTGTGTCTCAAAGCTCTGATTGACTTGATTTGCAGATTGCAAATTTTCTGAAGTTCAACTTAGACCTGGATGTGCAGAAAATGAAGAAGATTATACTTCTGTCCTTTGGAAACAACAATATGTTAAGAACTTTTGTGATATATTAATTTAAAACATTTCACTTGTATCATCGCAGAATCTGGAAAAGGACTCTTGATTTGGGTATTTTTTATAGGAATACACTTGGTCATCAGTGTAATTTCTTAAAAAATAGTTTTAGTTCTTGAGCTAGTACTGGTACACCTAAGAGGTAGAACCTCGTTGTTTGGTTGTTTTTTTTTGTTTTTTTTTGGAGGAGCATTTAGTAATTACCAGTTTACTGTTGCCTCTTCAGCCATTCCAAGTCTGGCTCATGGCTCACTTTGCAAATTTTGCCATTGCAGTGGGAGTCTGCAAGGCAAGTCCCCCTTTGCTGATTCAGAGTAGTCATTTGCAGTATTGAATGGAGTAGTAGTTGAGCAGACAAAAACAGATATCCTGACCATGCGGTTAAAGACATAATGTATATGTCCAAGGGAAGATAAATTTAAGTTACATAGCCAAGTGTAATTTTAGTATTTCACACATTCTGTAATTTTAGCAATGCTTTTTGAAGTTGTAATATTTTTCAAGTATTTGTACGTTTTGGCAATTTGGCAAGAATAAAATCTTTGGATCCTCTTTGCTGAATCACTTGTTTGGCTACTGTGCAACAGCTTTCCTTTCCAACAAATCACATGGTCA
Source organism: Aegithalos caudatus (assembly GCA_013389925.1). Lineage (NCBI taxonomy): Eukaryota > Metazoa > Chordata > Aves > Passeriformes > Aegithalidae > Aegithalos > Aegithalos caudatus. The sequence goes on from WEIU01004146.1 coordinate 176,516, forward strand.
GGAAATCTGTGCAGTGAATCTTGAGGCTTACACATATGAAAAGCAGCACTTAGGCATGGAAACAGTAGGTCACAGTGAAAAAATATTTAGTATAGTGATATGTTATAGCATTTATTAATTGGTAGACAAACCTTTAGGAGGGGCACCAGCATTTTTTATAAATAAAGAGGTCATATAATTTAGGGAAAAAAGAAAGTTGGGAGAATGTTGCATTACAGCAAAAAGGAAGTCTCTCACTGCTGTGCTATTGTGCTTTTACAGGAAAAAATGATGAGGATTGTAAAAGGAAGGATTTTTCTCTAAGTATCACTTCTGTTAAATGATTAAACAGTGATATATTTTCCATTACTTTATCTACCATCTCTGTTAATCTTAACTGTGGACCCTTAAAAAAGGTTTTTTTCGTTAAAAAAAAAAAAAAAAAAAGGATTGCTTAAGCAGTGATTTTTTTCCATACATCTGTTGCTGGGATTTTGCCTTTTAAGCACCTGTAAAACTTCATAAATACGAGTTATTAAATAAGTTATTTGATCAAATTGATTTTTGCCATGTTGCCAAGGGAACACTGCATATGTTCATTGCCTTTTGGCCCCAGGGGAAGCACAGCAGGACCCACAGTAAAGAACTGAGGGTAGCCAGCAAAGTCTATTTGACTGCTGACTGAGGCTGCTTACAAGAGCCTTGTGCACATCAAAGGAGGACAAACTGCCTCCTCTCCACCTGTCTCCAGAAGTTTTTGCTTTGGTATCCATGTCTTCCTTGCTTAGTGGCCTCTCTTAGCAGCAGCCCTGGAAAGCCTTTGGTTTTCTTATGAGAGGTTTTTGATTACCAGAGGTTTGAAACACGTTTGTCATGGGTTTTAGCCACGGTGCTTTTCAGCTGCCTTGAGAATATTCTGTGGACAGTGGCAGGCATGTGTTGTGGCACTGAGGTGTTTGGTCAAAAAGTTAAAATGGGGGAGGTATGTGCAGCATAGGTTGATTAATAAAACGTGGCGAGTTCAGAATGAAGATGGGAAATACCATTTTAAGGTATTAGATTAACTGCTTTCCTCTTTTTAATGTGTTCTTTCTGAAACACTGACTTCAAGGTATTTCTGTCCATAATATCATATCTACATTACTGTATGTGCCTTTTGAGTTGAAAAAACCCCAAAACACAATTGAGCCAATAATATATTTTACTGTAAAATGGGTATTAAAGTGTACAGAGAACTATTAACAGACTATTAATTTATAAATTTCAGATTGCATTTGAATAGTATGGAAGATTTGCTGATGATTTGCTAAAATTAAATGAGAGGGTAAAAAGGCTTTTCTTGCAATCCACGTGGCTCTTCCTCATACCATGGTATGACCAACTGAAAGCACACTTGTGTCTGCCTCCACATCCGTACTGTGTGAGCTGCTGTTGTACCGTTCCTGTCCTGTAATCATTCCACTTCACCCATGGTCTGCTGGCACAGTAACACAAAGTGGTGCTTCTCCTTCTCTCCTCAGCCAACACCAAAGCCCGCAGTAATGAGTTTGCTGAGAAGAACGGACTTAAAAAATACGAGTACGTCTTGCACCCGCGAACGACTGGGTTCACCTTTGTGGTTGAGCGTCTAAGGGAAGGTAATCCTGCTCTTTGTTTTTCCTTTAAAATGATTGTAACATGGAGTGATTTGAGAAGGTTGATAACAGACACTGATATCATCAGGAGGTATGCAGAGAATGAAAGCAACTGTTGTGTTGTTTTGTTTTAAATATTTTAGCTTGTCTAGCGGTCTTACCTCAGAAAACTAGTGGAAAACATCCCAAGGAAATTCAGCCTGTACTGTCCTCAACCCCAAGTGGGTGGTTGACACTGAACACACAGGCATGTATGTCACTGCCCTCTCTCAAAAGGCTTCTGGGTTTAAGTCTGGGAGCTGAGTAAACAAATTGTTATGTTAAATGGACAAGGGGAATGCACAGCAGCATGGAAGTGTTAGCTGCCCAGTGCTGCCAGATGTTTTGGGTGATGGCGACTCAGAGAAGTTGTGTGAAATTCAAATCATGCTGCTTGGCAGGATGGTGGGAAAGAAAATGTGGGATACTTGCTTTTTATCCAGAAGTGTTTTTCCATCCCAGTATTAATCTAGGGGTCAGTGGTGAGTCCCTTTTATCAGGAGAACAGAGTATGAAGATGTGATTGTTACACTGAGATGTCTGGGAGTTGTTTTGGGAATGGGCGTTTAGGATGTAACCTTTAAATGGTACAGATGTGGCAGGGATTCAGGTACAGATGAGTGAATATATGCAGGATATATGATTGAAGAAAATAAACATGTACGGTAGATATAAAGTGACATTTTTATAGGCTGGTTCTTCAGGGAAAGGCAGTTGTAGATCTTTAACACATGTTGGTTATTTTGACTGCCAAAAGAAGAAGTTTGAGATTATAAAAAAGAATAGGGTCCTGCTGGTATGCTTTTTGCTAGTTGGAATCTTTGCTTGGATTTCTGAAACAGACCTGGCTTGCATTTTACCTGCTTCCTTCTAAGCAGATACCCTAAAATCACTGCAAGCAGAAATTCAGAATTTTGTCGAGCTGGAAAATCCTTTTTATCTATTTGACCCTAGTTGTATTGTACATTCAGAGCTGGACACCTTAGATTTTCACCTCTCTTGAATGTTTATTGCTCAATTTGCTGTAGTAAAAAAATTTGCCACATAAACAATTTCGAAAGCTTGCTTTGCTTAAAACTTCACAGCATTAAGTTAACCTACTGCATAACAGTATTTCAAACCTGGGATAAATTTTCAGTTAAAGAAATGTTTTCCACTCAAAATATTAATGACTTTAAAAATGTCTGTGTTTGCTGCAGGAACAAGCTTTGTGGTTTACAGTAATTTTCTAATTCTATAAAAATGCTTTTCTCTTCCATTGCTCTATGAGCAATCTTTGCAAATTAGGCTGTTGGGTTATAAAAAGGAAAATATTTGAGGCTGATTAACTGATTTTATGCAGTAGAAAGCTGGGGAAAAAACAATAACAGTCCAGCCTTTGAAGTGGTTTACATCTCCATTTTTATTTAAGGCAGGCAAATATTGTGTGAAATATTAATGTCCCTTTCGTGTTGAATTTACTAGATATTGGGTACTTTGATAGGCATCATAAGCTATATATATTATAACTGTATGCTATTATGTAGTAAATTATGTGTGAGAAGGTAGTTCAAGTAACATTTTAAAGTACTTGGTTATTACTTGTTAATTTAAGAATTGGTTTTCAACTGCTTCCAAGTGTGCAAAATGTGGACCATTTGTGTAGAAGAGTTTTAGGTTTTATATATATATATATATACACATATATATACAACCCAACTTTAGTTGCTGGACTTTAAAATAATTCAGTATATTATATAGATCAGAAAAATCTATATCTATCTCTATCTTTTCATCTGTACCATATAGATATCAAAGTTCATGTTCAGATGCAGATGGCCCAGTTGGTACCTGGTGTTATTGTGCAGCTCTGGTTTGAGTTATAACTTAAACTGATAGAACACCTTTTTTACAATCCTAATTTCTGATACTAGCAGAAATAAATAAAAACCAGGACTGTCAATGGATATAGTGTTAAACTGAGTCCCTATTTCTGAACCATTTAATGCTATGATCATAGTAATAATCATAAAAACATATTTTCTTTTTTTACTCCTCATAACTGCAGACACAAAGCAGTGTGTGTGAGACTTTAACATGCAGGAGGGAGTGGTGGAGATTTTAACATCATGTTTACGTCTTTGAAAGTATTTTTGTGCATAATGACAACCTTATTGCCTATAGCTCTCCTGTGAATACATTTTGGCTCGTGGCTGTTTTCCATTCCTGAGGCTCAAGTGTCTTTTCTTCAGGCCTGAGTACATTATTTTGCTCCAAAAACAGGTTGATGAAAAGAGGGGGAAAATGTCATTAGAAGTTTAACTGCTTTGCAAACATTGAAGAAACTAATTTAATTTGGCAAGAAGCCTGATTAATATGCATCACAAGCTGTAACATGAAAGAATTACCTGTTATTACATTAAAAATAACTATTAGTGACCCTTTTGAATAGGAAGTGAAGAATCAGGTGAAAATAACCTTCAATAAAATTTTGCCTGTACCTGCACAAAGGAGTTTATTCCTGGAGGAATCACTGTCTGCACCCTGCCAGCATAAACTGAGCAGTTGTTTGTTCTTTGCTTTCCATAGGTGGCAAAAAGCACTCAAACTCCTCTGGCTGGCTTCTCCTTCTTATATGGTCATTATTTCAACTATTTGGTCTCTTTGCCCCATAGATGCTGCCAGGATAGTTTCTAAGTCACTCCTGAGATAGTGGGAGCTAAGAAAGAAAGATCTCTATGACATCCACCAAAAAGCAATAAAAGCTGTTTAGGTAATATATCTCCATGGCTTTTGAGTCATACCTTTTCTTTGCCCATTGTGGTTCTTCTAAGTGGTAGCTCTTCCCCTCAAAGCTGACTCTTCTGAACAGAAACCCATGTAAAAGCTGATTGGTTTTTCCTTTCATTATGTTCAGGTGCCAAAACAGTGAAAATATTATTTTATTTTAAATTATCACATTACTGTTTTCTCATTTGTAGAAACCATAGAATTCACCCAAGAGTAAACACAGACTATGAACACGCTTTAGATATATAATTGATAATATATATACTCAGGAGAATAAGGACTGCAGCTGTTGCTAGTTTTCAAGCAAGAGATACCTGGTTGGTTGACTATTGATGGAAAGCTGAGAGAAATAAAATAGGTGATTTGCTTCTTTCTAATTCTGTTCACTTAATCAAGTGAATCATTTGTCTTGTCTGAACTGTAAGGAATCCTGATTTCAATTAGCACCTGATAAAAAACTACTAGAGAATTTTGCTGTATTTCTTTGGGAACAAAGGTGAGCTTTTTTTTTGAAAGACAAAGTAATAACATGTGAGTGAGCAACAGAAAGTGAATTTCAGGCTCCAAAACGAGGATTGGTCATTACTTTTTTAATTCGTCCCTCTCTTTAGCCATCTCCTAAAATCATACTTAATTCTTTCTTTTTTTTTTTTTTTTTTTAAAAGCCTGAAATTAGAGTAGATGTTATGTATGGAGTAATTTTTGGCAGAACTTGGGTTAAAGTAGCTCATTTCCTTTTACAAAAATGTGGGACTTTGAAAAGGGATGAAATGTGGAGGAATTTAAATAAGACTTCTATAAAATCATGCCTTTAACAAGGTTAATTGAAAACATTTGTGGTTTATGTAATGTTCTTAAAGATCCAGTTTGTGAAATCCTTCTATCAGAGGTCAGGAGGTCACTCAGAAATGATGTATAGGTTTTCAGACCTATTTGTATTTTATGAAGTTTCTTTCTGAAGTGCCAAATGACATTGAAACTTCAGCTGACTTGAATGCTCAGTTTCAAAGTGAGGAAAAATAATTCTAGTTTGATTTGATTCAATATTGTCTGGATTCATTGAATTACATATATTATCTTGGCATAATATCTGTAATTGTAGCCAAATAGTCTGTCAAGAGAAAATAGCTGTTTACGAATGTTTTCTTAAAATTGCTTCATGGCTTTTAAGCATTTTCTCAGGACTAAATAAATAGTAAGTGTTAAGAGAGCTAATGCTTTAAAGCATCATTAGAAGATTATTCATGCTTTTGTAGACAATCATTTCTGCCAACATTAAATTTAAACTGACCTCTTTTTGTCACTTCCTCTACAGCCATCAACAGTTTTTAATAGCTGGATGGATACATTGGACTAGATGTTCACATTATGGAGTTTATATTTTCCTGGTTGTACAGTATAATGACTAGTCAGAATTAGTTGTCTTATTATATTATATAGTATTTCAGCTTTGAATTTATTTATGGTTCATAATTAGCCAACTGAAAAAAATATTGTAGACAACATCTGCCAACTGCAGCATCCCAAAAAAACCCCAGAAATACAAATTCAGCATGCTTTGCCTTCATTGCACATCCGTACTGATGGAAAGAAACTGTGATTCTTATCTTTTTCCATGGTTGGTTCAGAATTGATAGTTTTGCCCTAAATTAATGTTTATACACACACACTTGAAACTAGTCTCTACCTTCTAATGTTCATACCTGGGTTTTACAGTTGCTTTAGTAATTACATGCAGGTATTCCAACCTGATTCCTTGCTAGGGCAGGAAGGTTTTCTTTAGGTGTTCAGTCCTGGTATAAAACTATGTAAATTTTTTAATCCTGGGATGTTTAGTGACTATTATGTAGATTCTAGTAGTGTAGATTCAGATTTTCTGGGAGTTAGAGTATCCAGATATGCATATTTATGTACTGAATTCTTAATTTGTTTGGGTTCTGGTGCAATTTGCTTACACAGCACTTTTGAGCTAATAATGTAGGGAGACAGTTTGTGATTTGCAGATCAGTGTACAAGGCAGTCAATGTGATTAACTGATGAAATGATGATTAACAGTTCCTGAAAGCTCAGACATGGTTTGGCTCCCCTCCACTGAGGTGTGAAGTAGCCAGGGTTAGAAAGCAGGCCTTTGTGAGTAGTGCCTGGACATCCTTGCTGTGAATCAGGAATATTTATTAATGAAACCCTTCAGTTTGAAGTAGCTAGAGTTGATGAGCTCCCAGAACTTTTTTCTTACTCCGACTTTGAAAGAGAGGCAGGAGGTTGCTTGTATGAGTTGATGAAACGTCAGGGAGAAATGCTACCAGGAGACTGCCAAGGGCTTGTCCTCTGGTGTTGATGACACTTATGTCTAAAGCACCTACAGCTTACAAGACAGGTACCATGTGTGCTTTCAAATATAAATCAAAGTAATACCAATTTCTAAGTTTGTTACCTTTTTTTTTAAGTGAAAATTGATGCAAATGTGAAAATCAGGTCTATTCATTGACTGAAATGTTCAGGCTATGGTAAATGGGGTGTATGAATGAATAAATGCACATATTAAATAAACTGCTTTTTATTTTGATTACATAGTTTCTTTCCTCTTCACATATATATTGGGTGAGGCATGTGGGTCTCAATCACAGAGTGTCTGCTGAATTGCCTGCAGAGGTTTTATGTGCTCAAACAGAACTACAGCAGGACTGCAGCAGTTTCCAGGTTTGTGCATAATTTGTCTTGTGTGTAACAAAGCTACAGGACATAGAAAAGCCCCACATCAAATGACAGAAAAGGTTAGATTTGTTGTTTCAACAAAATTTAGCCTCCCTCTTTGTGACTGAACAAATTTCTGACTCCTAGAATTATATGTTGGGCCACAGCCAAAATTTCTGTGGGTTTTGGCGAGGCCAGAGCTTGCACACTGACCAGCACTGCCATCTCTCAGAGCAGCTCTTGCCTGTTTTTGCTGGTTGCTCGGTTGTGTAAACTAAAACCAGTCTGTTTTCGAAATAGGAAAACATAAGTGTCCACATCAGCCTTAGCTTTGGGTCCTCAATCAACTAATTTCACCCGTATGTGCATTGGATTTGCAGAGATTAAACAGCAGCTCTAAACCATCATTCCTTAATGCAAGGAAATTCTTTCTTCACAATTTCTTTTTCCTCTGTGCATGTGTTCCTCACAGAGTCATGTTACTGAGTAGACTGATACTCTGAAATTACTGAGCTATTGTGAAAGAGCTTTGAGCAAGTTTTTAGCTGAAAATGCAGTAATAGAGCTTCACTGACTGATGTAATTGATCTTCTGCTTTTATGAGAATTGGATCCTGTGCATTAAATAGCATAGCCTTTGATACAGAAATATCAGTATGTAAATTAAAGCTTGCATGCTTTTTATGCCTTTTGTGTGTCAGTAAAAAATTCATAACATTAGTTATATAAAAAAGAAAAAGCAGAGACCTTGTTCAAAAGCATGCTTTTATCACTGGGCATGTCTGTGAAATTCAGCAAAGCAGAAAATCGGATGCAGGCTGTTGTGCTTTATTGCAAACGCTGACAGTTGTCTCCGTACTCTGGAACATGGGAAAGGGCACTCAGCTTTTTCCAGAATCATGTTAACCGCTGATGATTACCATGTCTTGCAGACATCTGCGTGTGTTGGCTGTGATGTACTTCTCAGAATGAGCACCAGCTTTCTGTTAGATATTTTCTGGCCTTTGGTACATGCTGAAGTTTCTGTTTCTCTTCTTTCATGTCTTACTGGAGCAACATTCTACACTGCTCACCCCACCTCTGTGGAAAACAGCCCATTGTTTCAGTTCTCCTGGGAAAGATTTGCTTTTTTCTAACCACACTTTTCTGTCAGCCCTCATCCTTTCCTCTTTCTACCCCCCCACTGCTTTTGAGAAGGGAGCACAGCCTTTCACTGGAGGGTTTATGGTGTAAGGATTGCTGCCCATTTAATGTTTGCAGGGTGACATGTAGCTGTTTGTGTCACCGCACATCTGTGATGTTCATCGGAAATATTTCAGTTTTACATTCTTGAGCCTATCAACATCCACCTACTGCAGTAATTCCCTTGCAGTCTCTCACGTGTGAGTCATGGCTTGCGACAAGCAGACACACCATGCAGTGGATCATTTTCCATTCACCTCCTCACAGGTTATTAATAGTTGCAGTGGTAACCATACTAAAAAGTTATCATTTGCCAGCAGTTACCCCACAGTGGTATTAGAGCTTTCCACTGTTTTCCCTTGACTCAGAATACACAGTATCTGTGGTAACAATGTGGTAATGTTTGGCGAGCGTGGACTTTTTTAATTGCTTCAACTGGAGGCCTGGAATGATGTTAGCTCATCAGATTGCATATGTAAAAACAAAGCGTGGCCACAGATAAGTTCAGGAAAAATGATTTTTCAGGAAAAACTAGAATTATTTTCTTCAAAATTATGAAAATCCTCCTGCCCTTTGATTTTAATCTAATGTTTATCTCCTCTTGAAGATATTTTTAAGAAAGCTTTTTCTAGTAGTTAGTGTGCTTTGACTAGGTGGTAGACCAGGAGTCTGAGTAATAAGGTGTATCTGCTAGTCTAGACTGGGTCAGCATCTCTCTGGAGGTGTGTGTTGAAAGGTCGCTCATCAATCTGAATGTTTTAAATAAAGAGCGTTATGGTTGTTTTTAAAGACTTACTACAGACAATAGGTGAGCCTGAGGTAAAGTACAAGTTCATTAATTACTGCTCGTTCTTGTTGGCCAATGATCCAAGAATTTGCAGGTGATTTGGTTGGATTGGTAGCATATTTAATTATTGCTGAAGTTGAAATTATTTCCTATAAACACAGAGGAATAGTATTGGCATTGATTTGTTTCACATGCTATTACCAGATGCTTTACACAGCTTACCCATTTCTCAGCTCTGTTTATTAGTAAGGCAGATAATTGCTTCAAGCAGTCTTGAGTAGAGAGGGACCTAAACATACTTTTTCCATACTCTCTTTTTCTTTTTTATTTTTTAAACTGCTTTAGTTTCCGCTAGGAGATGATGTTTCCTGATGTGTTTTATTAGAAAAATAGCAGCATCTACAGGCTGAATAGACTAATCCCAAATCAAGTCTCCTATTGTACAGGAGATTCTCAGGCATATTTTTTGGATTCTCCACTCTTTCACTTTTTGCAGATGCTAGCTGTTTTTATTTCCAGCTGCATTAAGGTTGTTGCAAATGTGTTTTGTGTATTCCTGATAACCACTTTTCTGTATGAGTAATTACTGGCAGGGGAGAAGGTCCATGGAGTATCATTTCAGTTACTGGAAATGTTGGAATCCTCAAACTGTTCAGATATAGCCTCCAAATCTGTAAGAAACTAATAAAACTTTCAATCTCATCTACATGCAAAATATGCTGCTTATGTATCATTAAACCTTAAGTTGTTTATTTCTTTCATTCCTTTCTGTTGTTGCAGCTTCAGCTCTCCTTCCCTTTGCCCTCCTCCCAGTCCCCTGCCACTATTTTCAGGATATAAAAAATGAGCCCAGCATCAGACTTTTCCGAGCTGACTCAGATCCCTGAGTTTAGCAATCATTTGCAAGGCTCTGCTCCAGAGATGTTGTGAGCAGTGCCACAGCCATGAATCCTGGATGTTGCTATGGGACTGATGCTGAAAAACGAAAAACATCAGAGGGCAGAGGAGCTTGGGAAAAAATTGTAGTAGAGCATAAATGCTTTTTAAAATAGATTTTTATCAAAACATAAACTTCAGCATAAATTCAACTCTACACCTCATTCATCACTTTATATGTAATCTGAAATATTCCTGTCTTTGGGACTTATTTTGTCAACCTTTTTCTGAACTGCAGGATTTTGGAGGGCAGGAAATAAGGTCTTGGCTCTCTGTGTTCTCAGTGAACACTGGTCAGATATAGGAAGGGTTTCCCTTTACTGTGTGCCATGCCAGTATTTTGAAGTTCAACATGCATTTAGTGTTGTAATGAAGTATATTACAGCTATAGGGTTTGAACATGTTTTCCCATAAATTCATTTATTTGTAGAATGGTGACCAGTTGACTGCTGGAGAACTCTTAATATACACATTAAAGTCAGTAATCTCTCTAACTCTATTTCATACCATTAAAAACAAATAATGTCTTAAAGCACCTCTGAAATGCCTATCATCTATACTTAGACTTATACAAAACTGTCATTTTGTTTGCATAATAGTCATTGTTGCCCTTGCAGTCTAAAAATAAAAAATAAATGCTCTTGATGATTATAAAATAATTCCAGAAGCAGGGACCTGAGCAGGGCTTCTCCTGATCACCAGTCCTTGACTGCACTGCTCTGAAAGGAACCAGCCTGACCTGATGGATTCTGGCATGGCAGACAGTAAGGACATCTATTAGGAGAAAAGAAGAGCATGCACAATAAATGAAAAGAAGAGAGGCATTTTCAAAATGCTTCAGAGACTTTGGAATTTGTGAGCAATGGCATGTTTGCATTGCCTGGAAGTTGCTATGGGTACTGGCATTTAAAAGCCAAACACAGAGGGCAGACCTTAGGGACATAAGTCCCATTTAAGATCCTATAAGGATTAGTGTTCTTTTAAATTTGCTTGCATGCTTTTGAAAAATCATCCCTCAAAAGGATTCATTGTCTAAGTGCTCTGCAGGTTCATCCTGTCAGCAGCACCATTGTGATTTAACCAGTCTGCTTCTGCCTTCACTTATACAGAAAGCTTTCCTACCAACAGACCTGAAAGCTCCCTGCCATCCTTTATCAGCCCTTTGCATGCCTGCTCTTGTATCAGAGAATTAAATGAAATGTGCTCAGCAGCTCCATGACTTCTTCTTTCCTCCCTGTTGCTCACACCCCGTCTGTGAGGCCTGTGTCTTTTTGAGGCAGGTGTTTTGTTTTGGTGTGTCTGAAACACCCATCTCACTGGTGTTCAAGCTTTGCTGAAGCAGGTAGCAGTTAAGCCACAGCTGTCTCAGAGTGCACTCTGCATGCCCACAGCATTGCCAATATTTAATAAACTTGTTAATAATACATTTCAAACCATAGAGGCTGTGGAGATTCATCAGAATTTATGCTACCTGTGGTGATGACAAATTCAGTTTACATTACACACTGGAACACACACGTAATCGTGCACTCAATGTTCAAATATATACATAATTTCTGATTTCTAATAGCAGTGTTGTTCATTGGGGTAAAACATTTTCAAAGGATTACTCTCCTCCTTGAAGGGATAAATTCTCTTGACTTTCAGTCTTGTACCTTTCTGTATTCTGGCACATCTAATCAACCAGCAGCATATTCTTCTTCATGTCTTCTTGTTTGAACAGCAGTGGACAACACAGAATTCATTAAAACTGAAGAGCCAAAATGTTGATAGAATATAATGTGCCTGTGACTTAAATGGTGGTTTTTTTTTTCCTGTAAGGTGTGGTATATTGTGTACATACAGAACTGTGTGTATGTATATAGAGGAGTTTCAGTGGCTGATTTCCATCTTTCTTGGTAAACTGTCTAGGACGAGGATCATATTGTAAAATCCCCATTAGCAGAATTACAGAATTACAGTTTATGCATGGGGATATATGCCCCATGATTTTTTTCAAGCAGAATGGTTTCACTTTGCCACTCCCTCTCAGCTGATTGAAAGCACAGTGGGCAGACCAGGGCTGCTTTACACCCAAACTGAAGAGATTGTTGTTCAGAATGAGTTTCACTGTCCTCTTGGTGGAGGCCCATTGTTGCCTCTGAGCTGGGTGAAGGCAGGAACTCAATTGTAGGCACACATTGCTTGGAAACTGTTCAAGCATCTGCTACCAGGCTGCCCTGTCCTGATCTACAAGTGAAACAGCCTCATAGGGCACTGCTTCTTTTCACAGCAGCACAGGAGGAAAGTGTCAAGCATTCAGATTGCGTAACTAAATACTGAGAAATGTGAATTTCAGAAAGGGAGATTGAATGCAGCCCTCTTGTGGTGTTCACTTTGGAACAAGAGAACAAACTTGTTTTGCCAGATTGGTATTTTCTTTGCTTAGAATGACAAGCTTCTAACAGTGTATTTCATGCTTTTTCGTTTCAAACGACAGTAAAAAAAAAGTCAGAATGGAGAGCTTTTGCTGGCAGGGCTTTGAAGTTGATCTGCTGTGTGAGAAGCTGTGGAACAATAAAGCAAATTCCATTATCTGTAAGGTTCTCTGGAAGAGCCCAAGAGCTGTGACCCTGAGGAAATTTGGGGGTGTCTGGTTGTAACTCCAGACATGTTGCCTTCATTTTCAAGTATTCTATAATAACTCTTTTACAGCTGTTATTTCAGCATTGTTTTCTCAAAATATTTTGCCATCTAGATACACATTCCTAAGATATTTTCATTATTTTACTAGAAGAGTTGTGGCAAATACAAAAGGATGGAAGTAGTGGAGATAGGTGAAAGAAACTAGAGGCTTGAAGATTGATACTTTCGCAGCAGCACATACATTGACATCTTGTAAATACAATAATGGGGTTTATGTCCATGAGTACTTTAGGAAACAGTCTGTCAAAGAGATACTTGCATTGCACATGGATAGACATCTAGCTCTCGGATTTTGTTCTCTTAAAAAAAAAAAAAAGAGCAAAACTCCCCAAAACAAGCAAAGAAATAAAAGACCACACAAAAGTTTTTCTAATTTTCAAGTAATATATTTTCTTTGTTAACTTTCATTACAAAATTCTACTTCTGCTTTATAGAGCAGAAATGTCATGTTGCTTTTCCTTCCCTGGAATTTGCTATGTATACCTGATGTGGAAAAAAAAAATCCAGAGCTATATTGAAAAGGAGCCCCAACATAGTTTTAATCCCACAAGTATGACAGTTCACAATAATCATTCTCTGAAAACTATTAAACACACTAAGAAACCAATTACAAATGAATAGGAACATGAACAGTATGCTGGTCAGGCTTTTGTCACAAAATAAACAAAGACTGTTGAGACCTGCATGCAAAATATATTTTGTCTGCTACTTTGCACACACTGTAACTAAAATGGAAAATTCTGTAGAGCCGAATGATAGCACTAAGTGAATTGGCATTTGCAATTAGTTTTCCAGTGGTTTGGCAGTATTAATAATGCAGCAGAAGGACAGGATATCCTTCAACTAAGTCAGTATGAAAAAAGGTTTTCATTAGCATTACAATGAACTCTGAGAACCAGGTATTCTTACTCACAGGAAATAAGGTTTGGGGAAACAAATTTTGTGTTTGAAAATGCTGGATGAATTTTGGAGCATATCTAAATGTGACTATTATCAGAAAATGGTTTTAGAACAGTGTAAGGATAAAGTGTCTTTCTCAGCTGTTATTGTAATTCATAAGATATTATTTTCAGCAGTGTTTATTATACAAAAGAATGTTTCAAGCCAGATAAATACACTAGGGAGCCTGGTTAACTAAGAATAAACCAAAGGAGTTACTTAAAATTAAAAGAGAAACAAAATGTTGACATAGATGAAATAGATTATTCTTTCTGTTGTTTTTCCATAATACTCTACTTTGGTCAAAAGCAAGAGCAGTAACTAGTATATTTGCATATTTCTGGTTCAAATTTACATGAAGATAACAAACATTCTGATTTATCAAGCAAGGTAAAATGAGATTGAAGCAATCCAGGGCAGAGGAGCAGATTCTTATCAGCAGAACCTTGGCGCTGAAATAGATTAATTGGAAACCATCTGATGCAAGTTGCTGACAGGGAAGGGGTAGAAGAGGAAGCAGAGTGCCTTTTTGTAACTGTTGTCACTACAGGGCACTTGTGATTGTCACAATGGTCAAATTAGTCCAGACTTAATACCATAGTGTACAATTCTGCTAAAATGGAGCTGACCTTCTGGCAGCCTACATCAGCTTTGGAATTTGGTGTCTTTGCCAGTGTACCCCATCCTGAACCCAGTGTACCCCATCCTGAGCAGCAGCATGCTTAGGTGTTAGCCTGATGCCCAGCTACCTCTTTATCAGCCAGTGAGATCTTTTAGGTGAATTGTAATGTGTGCTATTATACAATACCTCAGGGTCATCCAAATTCTTGGTCTTTTCCACATACTTGGTTAGAACACTAGCAGGATTTTTGGAAGGCTCTCTTCCTACAGTCCCCTGCTCTAAACACTCCAAATACACTTCCATGTAATACTTCTAAGTCATTGTGGGTCTGTCCTTTGCATGTCCTGATGCCCCTGCCTCAGATAGGCCTGCAAGAGTGTCCAAAGTGACATCACAGTTCTGCAGAAGACAGTTTTTTCTTCAGTGTTCCTGCTCTCTTACACCACCTGTTTGGTTTTTTTCTGTCTTCATCTGAGAGCAGAGGGAGGAAACTCTCAAGTTCAAGAGAATTAAGAAATCTCAATCATTCCTGATTTTGGCTATTGGACATTTCTTCTTTCTTCTCTGTGCAGCCACCACCATATTCTTGCTCTGGAACTGACTACAGTGAAATTGATTGCTGGTCATTTCTGTGTGTTATGCTCAGCTTGTTCTCTTGAAAGAAGCCATAATTAGGATAGGCCCCTCTCTCAAGCATGAAAAACATGATGTTTAGCTAATTTTCTTCAAGAAAGTCACTCCAGATGAGATGTTTGTGAGAAGGACCCTTCTGTAGCCTCTGTGAGACTTCTGCTCTGCATACCTCCATCCAAGGCAGCCCAGATTGTGCTGGTGCCTCGAAGTTTCCCAGTACAATAATGTTTTAATCCATCATACCATGGATAGAATTTCTTGCCACACAACAGACACCTGTGATAGTAAACTTTTCAGCTCAACACTACTGAGATATATTTGGTTGCCTTTCTTTTTTGTTTGTTTGGTGTAAATAATTCACCCCACAGGTGACATTCTGAGTGAAATCCAATTAGCTCTCTTATGAGCAGTCATGAACAGTAGAGTCCCCCAGACTTGTGTTTTAGATGACAGCCACCCAGCTGGTCGATGTGCTTGAAAGATCTTATCTATCAGATTGGAAAGCAGATCCATGTTGAGAAAATCTCCCAGAGGATAGTGAGTAAAACTCAGTGAGGGACAGGAAGGTCAGTACCAGAACCTCAGTGATGCTCTGGGCAGAAGGCAGAGACTTGGAGGGGGAGTTGTCCAACTGCAGATTTGCCATAAATTTTTTGACTGAGCTTGAAAATAAAAGCCTGGAATAGCAAGTCTGTAAAGGAAAAGAGATTAAGCCTCTGCTAGCAAACAAACAGCAGGTAGTTACCTTGGTAAGTGTAGGTAAAATTTGGTGCAGTGTCTAGCCCAGGAATAGCAGATGTGAGTGGAACCTAATCCCAGAACTGCAAACTGTTTTAAGTATTTTAAAAGAGGGAGAGAAATGGCAAAGTTGTTTTTGTCAAACTTGTGCCCCAGTTATTGCATTACCTTGGTATTGCTCAGTCTTAGTGTACTGTCAAAATACAAACATTTTTAATGTTTTGGGGACTTTTTTCATATACCAGTTTTGTCTTATGTAGTCATAATCTGGAAATTCCGTTCCAGAAATTTCAGTGGCTTTTAGTGCATGATTGCATTAAGATAATTGTAGGTGCTGGTTTTGGCCACCAGATCTTTGCAGAATCCCTCCCTTGGTGAAGTTAGTAGGAAATTTCACATTGACTATGCTAGAAGGGCGCTTGCATGTGTTCTCGCATGTGTGACAACAAAAAAAATTTATCTTTCTATATACAGAAATTTATAAAATCCCAGTGTGTCAAACAGGTATTGATGTGTTTATGCTAAATTTCAGTGAAGCTTTCTCTGCATACTTCAATATGTTGGGATAGGTAGAATGACTTTGAGAAGGGGCAGTACAAAGGAGGGGAGAGCTTTAGATGTGTGTTTGAACTCAGTTGAGTGAAACTGAAATTCACATCTCCTTTAAATGTAAAACATCAGAAAAAAATCAAAACACAGAAGAGGTGAAGATGAGTGGGAAATTGCTACTCATCTGTTGAATGGAAACTTGATGTTAAATAAGATCTTCTTATGTTTCACTGTTTGAAACACAGTAAGAGTTCCAGGAACTAATTACCTAGCAATGGATGATGACATGGAAATATATTAAATATACATAGATAGCTAACCATGAATACTTGATGCATGCAAAAGAAGAATCTACTTAATTTTTATGTAAATTAAGCAACATTGAAAGTGGCAATATAACAAGCAACAACACTGTCTTGCATTTGAATAGAACAAAGCAGCAAATTCACACTTGAAATAGAGCCTTTCTTCTTAAACTGTCATTTCCTGGGTAGATATCTTAATGTCTGATTTATTCACAGTAAAAAACGTGGTCCTTGTAGGTAACATGTTGTCCAGAAACAATCAGACAATTTAGGCTTTAAAAAGCTAATTTAATACTTCGGTGGGTTTCATGTCTGGGTTCTCTCTTATACTGGATTAAAGGGATTTCTGTTCAATCAGTGAGATAAGAAAGCATAGCTAATGCCAAGATTGTGTAAGGATTAGCTTATTTCCAAAACTTTGTGGAAGTAATGAAAAGGGATGCTCCCTCCCAAGGAAGTGTGTTGTTTGTAGACTGGTCTGGCAGAAGTGGAGATGATCTGAGGGTAGGTTCAGCTGCACCACACTGCTTCCTTGGGGAACAGCTCCAGCACAAATTCAGCTCAAGCCTGTTATCTGAAGGAAAGAAAACTCACCTGTGGTGACTGAGTGAAGGATAAAAGCTGAGGAGCACTGAGGAGGAGGAAAAAGTTCAAAAAGAAGGTGCATTTGTCTCCAGCCTTCTACTACAGATTGCTTGATAGATGGCATTGTTTATAATGGCTTTATGCATGGTTTATTTATGCTGCTCATATTACTTCATCTCAGAATTGTCCATGGATACACAAAAAGTTCAGATGTAGATGTATATACCTTTTAAAACTCTCTTGGAGCTGTTAGTTTTTGAGGGTCAGGGAGGAAGGTATTAAAGCCATTATTAAATGTATTGTAATTAATATGTACTGGTAAGCAAACCTCAAGCCCTGTGAAAGAGCAGCTGCCTTTGCACGTTTCAGTGGTAAGCATATGGCTATTCAAGTTTGCAGTACAAATCCCAAGGCATTTAGATCCGTGACTGTCAAATAGTTTGTCATGACAGAGTTCAGCTTGAAGCTGCAAATTTGGTGCTATTCCTTCTTTCTAATCTGCTGTTGAGTTTGGTTAGTTGAGCCAGCACTCAGGTTCCTGTAAGACAGGAGTCCTTCATCAGCAAATAAACTGCCTGAGGCATGCAAAGCACGGTGTTTTACTTCTATGTTATACAGTGCTGTGTATTACAAAGGTTTGAATAACTTTGGAAGGGCTGAGGACAAGTGTTTGTATTAGGGAAAATTAACAAAAATTAAAAGCATTATCTGAGTTCATATTATAGTGGCCAAAATAAAAATAGGCTCTTATTGCAGACAGTTTACATATGCAGAACTTGTGGATGAGGCTTTAACAATTGAGCTTAAATTAAAATGACAAAAATCTGTGGTTTTTTTCCCTTAGCTTGTTTCCAAATCTACAATTTCCATGTGGATTTAAAGTCTAAAATAAATGAATAATTTTATTTAGAAATGTTGGGGAAACATATTCAAAAAATCACAGTGAATTAGCTTTATCGTTGCTAATGAGCACTGGTTTTATACATGGAAAGAACTGATCGTTGACATAAAATTTGAGTCTTCCTTCACGGATCAGGTTTGGGCTTTGAATTTAAAAGCTGGTGCAAAACTTAATATTTGAAGGTCTAATATATTCTTTAGGACTGAGGCCAGATTTCTTTAACACATTTCTGCATCCAATATCGTTAAATCTTACAAGATTATTTTATTCCATCAGTTGCAGGACTGGTAATTTTAATTGGATGAAACCAACAATGAAAACAAAATTAAAAAGAGAGAGAACGAGAAAAAAAAATGTTTGGAAAATCTGACACTCAGAAGTTGACAAACATCATAAAGCTATTTATGGAATCTTAATTTGGCTTTCTTACATGTATATATGAGATGATTTAGTCTTTAGATAAATGCTTGCATGCCATTCTCTCCACACACACATCGGCTGCCTCATTGAGCACTCACTGAAGGAGCAACTTCTAAATATTTTGTTTTCCTCTCCTCTTCAGTGTGTGGCCCTGGGGGCTTACATGATGCATTATTCAAACTCTTCTCTGAAAACAGATTTTCTATATAAGCATTTCTGCTGCATGCTCCTCTAGTGCTAGAGTGCTTCCTGATTTTGAAAGAATTTGTTTTCACAATGCCTGTATTTCTCATGTGTGAGGGAAATGGAAGTGTGCAGCAAGGTCTGCTGCGTGCTTGCAGCCACCTGTGGGTTTGTTTTCCAGCCGTGGTGCTTTCCGTGCCCCTTGCACCTCAGCCTGCCCAGCAGCACTGCAAAACTGACCCCAGAAATGGCCACTCAGCCCAGCCCCAAGATGAGAAATTCAAGTCTGTTTATGAAAAAGGCAGGAATAGCATGCAGTTCTCTTTTGTTTTATTTAGCATGAAGATTGGTTTGAGACTCCGCTGCCTAAAGTTGAAGCTGTCCTGTTTGCTCCCCACTCCCTCTGTTTTGTGTTTTGCAGGCCTTTATGCAGCAGATGAAGGAGAACTCCTACATTCAGCTGTTAGACAGCCCTGATTCACTGCAGGTTCAGGTCCTGGGGCAAAGCAGTATATCATCACAGAACTAAAGATAATATCCATTGTATAGGAGAGGCAGCCTTAGATCTGATATTTCTCTAGATCTGAGAAATGAACTTTACAACCCAATGTTCTTCACTACTGATGTTTTCAAACACTAAATCAGCTGCCGATCACACAACAGATACTGCCACCATCCCTCCACAGGCTGGGTGTCTGCTTCGGTTGCCAAATTCCCTTCAAGAGTTGTTAAATAGTTGTCCCCTTTGCATTTGAATTAGATGGCTTCCTTCCTGAAGCTGCATGGGTGGTCCCATGCAGGAGCCACAAAGGAATGGGGGTATAGTGTGGTCCTTTACTCAGGGGGAATGGTGCATGAATTAAGGACCAGAAGTTGAAAATACTCAGTAAGGACAGATTCTTTTTAAATTTCAGCTGTAAACTCTACAAAATGTTTGCTGAGCATGTGCAAAAATAAGATTCTTCAAAGGCTCGTAGTTGTTGGCCAAATTTGGGATGTTTTCTTGAAAGTTGGCAAAAGGCATATTACTGACACAAATACCATCTCCTGCCAAACTTCAAGACCCAGTTCCAAGGCTTGGGGATGTTATTCCTTTCCAAAGAACAAACCATCTGAAATTTTTTGTGACTTTTTAAGTAACAAAAACATTTTTTCCATAGCCTCAGTCTTTGATATAGCTGAATTGCTTTAACTGAGATTGTGGTGCTCCTTCTTCCCGTTAAAAAAAAATCTGAGTCTGAAAGAGCCTGGAAATTTAAACCACTTCAGCCGGAGAGGTTTAAACTTGTAGTTGCACACAGCAATTACAGTAGGTTCTTGTAATGAAAGAGTTGGGAAATTGTAATGTGGAGGTCCTAAGCCTGCTTTACAGTAAAAGAAATTGGCTGTTGTCATTTGAGTTGTTTCATACTAGCATAAAAATTGGTGTTCAAGAACTTTTATTTTTAGATGAAATAGCCCAATCTGGACTGGACAATCTGTCCTACTTCAGTTTTTGCTTGGTCAGGAGAACGTGTGCTATGTTGGCATTGCCACTGTGCAGACTCAGTCCAGCCATCTAAGGCTGATTTGTTAGGATATCGTCTTGCAATAGGAAACATCTTTTTGCGACAAGAATGTGAAGAATTTTGTTACTAATAGCATCTTGCCCTTTATGGGTAAAGTTATTTTGCTGCCTTTTAAGTTGAATCCAGCTCATGCTGCTTTACTGCCTTACTCTTGCAAGTCTGGGGTGAATTAGTTGAGCTCTCTTGAAATACAGACGAATTTGTCACTGTACATTCAGTCAAGTATTTGCACTTCTTTTAGCTAGAATGTGTGGATTTGCACTTGGAAGCTCAGGTTTTTATTTCCCAGCTATACTTTAGTAAAGATAAACCAGGAAACCATTCCTAAGTTGCTTTGGTTCTCAACAAGTTACACAACTGGGGTGGAGGGGATGGGGGGATTTTAGTCCACCCAAAAGCTTGGTAATTGTGTAGTTTTATGTGCGTGCAAACCAGCGGCTGCCACTGGGGAAAAATACAGGAAAAGGACTGTTTTACAAGAGGAGAATTTTTCTTATATGATTCACCATCTGGCCTGCAAACCCTGATGTCATAGCAGTGGTTGTTGAGGGAAGGAGCAAACCTACAATGCCACAGCCAGGAAGCAAGGGAGGTGGATGAAGCTGTTTCATTTTGATGACAGTGGAGAATGCCACCTCAAGTGCTTCAGCTTCATCTAAAGCAGCAGGGCAATCAGACCAGTTGGCAAAAGAAAATAATTGATTCTTACATGTATGAATAGGCACATTAGTCAGTTTGATACATCTGAAAAGACCACAGGGTATTGAACTGTTTTACTTTCATGGGGGTGGGCACGTGACGAGTCCAGATTTCTGCAAAACTTTCCTCTTCATACTCATGTGTTTGCTGGACTACAGAATAAATTGATAAATCTGGTACATTGGCCATTTTCTGGGATACTGGTCTTTTTTTTTTCTCCAGTTGACTATCATCTCCTGAAATTTAGTATTTGTTGTCTTCTCTTGTATATGAGCAGAGGTTGCTGAGAATTCAGTGCTTTATTTCTATTGATTAAGGAAAAAACATGGATTCATTAGAAGTCAGCTTGATATTAGGTGTTGACATTGCTGTTTTTAAATTGCTTGTGTGTTGTTGGTACAGATTAATCAAATCCACAGCTATTAACAAGTCTAAATGCCTTCTAATACTCTCTGGTCAATCTGTTATTATCTCAAGCTCTTCGAACCCTATGTTGGGTTCCAAAAAACAGCAAATCTTGGACACATGGAAAGGTTTGGGTTGGAAGGGACCTTAAAGATCATCTTGTTCCATTCCCTGCTATAGGCAAGGCCACTTGCCACTAGACCAGTTTGCTCAAAACTGCATGCAACCTGGCAAAGCAATTCATTACATATATTTAATAGGGAACAGTTAAACATTTTTGTTTTCTAGAATATCTTTTAGGTTGTGGGATTCTTTTGATATTTTAATTCTTCTTTTAAAAGCTTAAAAATCACTGTGCTTGGAATAAAATAATTCAGTGAAATACTGGTAGTCTCTATATTCAGATTAGTCTCCCTTTGAAAATGAATGTGTTAGAAATACCAAGAAATAAAACTATATTTACCAGAATTTAGAGAGCTTCATCACTTGTTTTTGTTTAATGTATGCTCTTTCTTATACAAATACCGCAGGCATTGTTTGATTGAATTCCTGTTTTGCTTTTTAAACAACAGGAGTCATAACAAAAGAAATGTCCCACTAAATGTGGCTATTATCCTGTATTTAAAGCTACTTAATTTGAAATTATAAACCAGCAGTTGTTTGTGTGTTGTAATAACCATAATAAAGAAATGGTTTTGATAAAATCATGACATGGCCTGCTATACTTCATATGAGACAGGATCATTCTAAAATGAATAAATACCCTCCTTACTCCAGACAAACAAAAACCCTTAGACAGAAACAAAACAACTTTTTGTACTTTAATGAGATTGTTTGGTAGCCCTACCAGCAGTTGCAATTTTAGTGGTTTTGCAAGAGATTGCATAATTTAAATTTAACACGTGAGTACTTTAGCCAACTTCAGGGTAACAGTGAGAACAACCTATCTGCAGCCTTGGGAGCAAATGCCTCTCTTCTTGACCATCCTAAGAGTTTAAACTACACAGGAGTATTTTCAGAAGATTGTTTTAGAGATTTGAAGAGTAATTATATATATCTAATACAAAATCTGTCACCTGTGCTGACTGTTGTTCTGGCAATTTAAGAAATTGTTCATTTTGTGCTGACTGCTTTAGCTTCTCTGAGAACATCTGATGAATTGAAACTCCTAAGGAAATATGCAGTCAGTTGTTATAAGTGAATATAAAAACAAATATCTTTTTTGAAAGATGCCAAAATACAGGCTAAGTCATGCTTGTAAAACAGTGATAACCTATTTTCTCCTCTGAATTTCCAAGAATAAGAGACACTTTCTTGTTTTTTGTTCTTAGCTGGAGCTTGAAATTCAATGCCTCAGCCTCAAAAGTGTTTCCTTAAAACAGTGTCTTTAAAGGTCCATTAACTATCATTGGTTTTGATATAGTGTCTTATATAAAGATTTGTTTGGGAACCTGACTTTTTGCCAGTTTCCGTTCTATTTAGCCTCCTGTCCTCTTTTCTCTCTCTTGTTTTCCTGAAAAGGGAAATATAGGTTGGATATTAGGAAAAGTTTTTTTACAGAAAGGGTGATAAAGTACTAGACTGATCTGCCCAGGGAGGTGGTGGGGTCACCATCCCTG